>JAVVLW010000738.1:0-25000 GCA_034401795.1 Chaetoderma sp. LZ-2023a
TTTAGTTCAGATTCGATAAATTGGCGACGACTACCGGATTAAGTGCGCTGGAGATGTCGCCAAGGTAGAAATCAGTGAATGACGACTCGGCATGCCATTGTGCTTCAGACATCACCTCCTCTAATGAGACACCCTTATAAAGGGCTGATGATGCTGCTAGTGCTCGGACCTGATGGGCATTCGCACGATCAATCTGCTTTCCTGTAGCGATTTTGTGCGACATCTGAATATCATCGACTATCCAACGAGAAATGGTATCTTTCGAGGCGCGCAAATGAGGAGCTTTGAGCCATATCCACAGAGATTTCGGGTCATCTCTCCACTCCTCAGTACGTTTCTTATACATTTTCAGACATCTGACAGGACACCAAGCCTTTTGAGTTTAGGTCATGTCTAATTAAACTTGGCAAATTGATCGGCTGTCCTGGATATTTAAGTGACTGATTCTTTGCCAGGAAACAAAGACGTGGAAGTAGTCTTAAACCTTCACCCGTGACGACAAAACGGTCTTGGTCGGCAGAAAGCGCATGTATTTCGCTTCTCCTTCTCGCCGACGCTGCTGCAACCAAGAAAAGTGATGTAATAGTTAACAGTTTAATATCTATAGCTATAATCGGGTCAAAGGGAGCATGCCCTGTTCTGTAGAACAAGAGATAGATTCCATGCTGGGATAGGAATTGGCTGTCTAGGTCGCAGATTGCTCATTCCTTTAATAACTTCATTTAAAGTGTCATTCTACACTCCTTCAATGGCCAGACTGGGAATGACTGAAGCTAATGCAGACTTATATGCTGCTAGGGCTGAAGGTACAAGTTTGTCAACTTCGTATAAATGACAGATTAAATCTGCTACGTGTTGAACAGATGCAGAAAAGGGATCGATATCTGTTCCCTTACACCACTCTGCAAATTTGTTGATTCTTTAATTATATGTTTTAGTGGTTGACCCTCTTCTGGCTGAAGCAACAAACGTTGCTGCTTGCTCAGAAAAGCCATCCTTAATTGCACGCTGCTTGATAACATCCATGCAGTCAATTTGAACATTTCCGGTCTGTTGTGGAGATACAGACCCTTGTTCTGAGAGATTAGATCCCTTCTGTCTGGAAGAGGGATTGGATTGCAGACCAGAAGGTCCAGCAGATTTGTAAACCATGATCGGCCTGGCCAATAAGGGGCGATCAGTAGTACTTGGCACATACCCTCTCTTATCTTTTCCAGAACTTTTGTAATGAGAATCGTTGGAGGATACGCATACGCGTACATTCCTTTCCAACTTATCGCCAGTGCATCTACTGCTAGAGCTAGCGGGTCCGGGATCGGTGACACGTACGTGACCATCTTTGCGTTCTGTTTTATCGCAAACAGGTCCACATTTGGCTTGCCCCAATGTTTGAATAGAACCTCTGCTACCGATTGGTTGAGCTGCCACTCCGTCGGACGACAAACCGTCCTTCGACTGAGAGCATCTGCTAAGATGTTCAGTCTTCCTGGAATGTGTGCTGCCCGAAGAATAACATTCCTCTCTTGGCACCATAGAAGAAGGTTCCAAACCATCATACACAACTCCGTTGATCTCGTCCCGCCTTGGAGGTTCAAATAAGACACCACTGTTGAGTTGTCTGTCCTTACTAGGACAATCTTGTCTCAGATTAAGCTCTCGAATTTTCGAAGTGCTAATGTCACTGCTAATAATTCGAGAACATTGATATGTTTCTGCGCATTGGTCTGATCCCATTCCCTTGACACTGACTGATCATCCAATACCACTCCCCAACTCGTCGTTGATGCATCTGTGAAGATGGACATCTGTGGTTGAGGAGGTTGTAGCGGGACCTCGCAGGAGATTCTCACACCTCGCAGGAGATTCTGTTCTGATAACCACCATGAAGGTGGAATATCAATGATTCTTTTACTGGAATTCTCAGAGATAACGGATCCATTCTCTGAGACCAGAATGACATTAGATACATCTGAATCGGCCTGCGGCTGAGTGCCGCATACGGAACCACTTTCTCCAGACACCAGTAAACCCAGTATCCTGAGAAATTGGCACGCCGTCAGAAAGGCTCCTAGAGAAACTGACACCAGTACTACAATCAAACTCTTGACTGCTCTCCGCCGAAAAAGCTACGCCGTCCCTGAGGTTGAAAAATATTCCCAGATAAACACACTCCTGGGATGGAGTCAATTCTGATTTCTCTAGATTCACAATCCATCCTAGATCCTTTAGTAAGGCTAGGACTACCTGAAGATTGTTGCACAGTGACTGGATTCCCCGCCTTAAGCAGCCAGTCGTCTATGTAAGTATGAACAGCTATGTTTCTCCTGCGAAGATAAGAAGTCATGGCGAGAACCACTTTGGTAAAGACCCTCAGTGCTGTGGTCAGGCCGAATGGAAGCGCATTGAATTCCCAAACAATGTCTTGGAATGCAAAGCGAAGGTATTTCTGAAAAGGAATTGACATTGGAATATGAAAATATGCATCCTTCAGATCTACTGACATTGCCCACATGCCTTTTCTCAGCACTGTCATCACTGCTGCTAGTCTCCGTCTGAAACTTTGGAGAAAGAATAAATTTGTTCAATGGCTTGAGATTGAGAATTGGTCTCCAACCTCCAGTACATATCGGAACGAGGAACATCATCGAATAGAAGCCTCGGGAGGACTGATTGCAGACTAGATGAATCGCGTTCTTCCGCTGAAGATCTTTGATTTCTGAGCAAATGGCATCTAGACGATCGGATTCCCTTGGAACGGGAGTCCACACTGGAGTTGATGTTAACGGAACTAACGATTGACGGATGAGCCAGTCCGGTTCGTAGCCATTTCTTAACCACTGACAGACTAAACAATCTCGCACGACCCGTTCCCATTGGCTTGAGAACAGTTGAAGTCTGCCTCCGACGGTAGGAATCTGCACACAGCTGGCGGTCGATGTTGCACGATAAGATGCTAAATCGCTTGGGTGAAGATTCTCGACTCCCTTCGTTCCTGACGTCACCGGAACTGATCCCGCCAGAAACCCGTCAGGACCGACCTCGCGGTTTCTTGGAGTATGATGGTCCAGGACCGCCGCCACGACCATCCTTATGATCACCGCCGCGACCCGAACCGCCACCCTTCCTATCCTCCTCATACGGCCTCTTATTAGAGGAGTTGTATGAGGACGAACGGCCAGGTCCCTGCGATCCGGATGCCCGATGGGCATCACGGCCAGAAGGACGGAAGGGCCATCTCTGGCGCTGCCTCTGTTACTCCTGCCGATGCTGCTTGTAGGACTGCTGCGGCTGTCTCCTCTTAGTCGACTTCCACGACTTGCCGACTACTTCCTGCTCTGCGACCATTGACGCGACCTTGGATAAGGCTTGCCGTGCCGAGCCGCCGAACAAGCCTGGACCAATGAAAGGCACAGAAGATAACGCAGCCCTCATCTCAGGTCCTGGTTCTACACAATCGAGAAGCATTCTCCTACACTCCACCAATGATCTGGTGATAACCTTGGCCAGGCAATCCTGGGATAAGCGCATGGTGTCCCGGACAACTCCGGGAGCAGCCTCTGGCACTTCCCCACCTTCCGCCACGCAGGTCAGCATACCCTGCAAGACGGTACATCCGTGCGAGAGTGCAGCCATGGCTGCCCTCGCCGCATCCTCAATGAGCGTTAACTCATTAAAAGGATCCTTATTGGCCTGGAAAACTAAGGGACGAGAACGACCCTTCGAGTTGCCAGCCAACGGCCTATTCAACGCCTCTCGCTCCTCGACGGAAAGCCGTGGAACCCGGGCTTACTGATGGTAGGCCTGCTCAGGAAAACGGACCCTACTCCTTATCCCCTTCAGGGCCTAGTGCAACGATTAGTCTGGTTGAACCAGATGATACGTCGCAACTTCCAACATGTTATAAGTCTGCGTGTCCAAGGGGCGCATCGGCATGGCCGAAGAGCCACTTGACAGAGCGCTAGCCGCTCACTCTGACATCCGTTCCATCGCCGGATCGCGCTGAGATCCCTGATCCGATGCCAACCCGAGACGGCCGGTCATCCAGTCAAGGACCTGCACCCATTCAGCTTCGGTGCAAAAAGAGGACTCGTCCATCAATGGACTACCGTTCTCATCTTCCTTCTCACACTTGGATGAGTAGGTCACCGATGATCCATGCTGAGAAATATGGCCCGCACTTCTTCCAACAGAAGCGCGTCCATAGCTCAACTACTAGCGGCACCAGTGTCCAGGGCATCGCCGGACACTGATTCACTGCAGTCCATCGGCTCCAGCACGGGAGCCGAGACTACAGCCACTTTCAATACGGTAGATGACGGAACTCCAAGAGGAGCCGCACCTAACGCTGTCGGGATGCCGCTAGGAACCGCAAAACACGGCTCCAACGATAACGCAGGTTGAGCGAAATCTTGGTGGAAAATGCCCGACGTAATGTCGACATCACCACCCACCTGGCAAACCCGTACAAAACCAGAGTGAGATCCCTGGGATGTATCTGGTTGAGTCGTTAACGAAATATCCGGCATGCCGGAATCTTCCATAAGCAGGAGATCTTCCTCCTCCGCCTTCGGCTCTTGAGCCAAGGTCGGAGAAGGGACAGGTGCTCTTCCCTCCGCAGAACTAGCCGGACAACCAAAAGGTTGCCCTGCACCAGCCTGCATCGCGGACTGCAAGGACTCAAACATTGCCTTAAACTGGGCTGCCCATACGCCCAATGCTGAGTCCATCCGCTCGTTCAGACGCTCTTCAAGTCCCTTGACTGATGCCTGATCCAGCTTGGCCGCCTTGTCCCTCGCGATCCTCTCCAAACGTGCACATCGATCATGATCGAACTCTGCCACCAACTCTGACGACCACTTCGCGCACACGTCACAAGGACTTCCAACTTTGAACTTCGCACAAGCCACACAGTGATGACCACTGAACTTGCGCTTCATGAACCTCTTACACTTTTGACACAGAGTGTCCTGGTTCTTGGTCTTCTGCCAACACAGAGTAAGAATTATGACATACGATGACGAGCAATACGCACAATTGACATGATTGTAAGATAGAATTACTTAGAAACATTAACTTTCTCTTAAATTAATGATAATCAAGCCTTTAGGCAGGAAATATTTGAAACTTTTTAGAGTGAAAATTAATAAACACAACTTGGTAATTAACTAACGTTAATAAAGCCAAGAAATAAATGCTGATCGCTACAAACACCCTCGTCAATGAAGCGCAAGCTAAAGATCGGCATAAAACAGAGTGCATAGACACGCCAAGCCAAAACGAAACGTTAATCATGGGCGCCGCCATCTTGGCTAAGGGCGCATCCATTTTGGAAGGAACCGAGTCGCAAGAGAAATTAACCAAGTACCCGGATAAGATTAAACAGTTAACGAGTACCGGAGTGACTCCAACAATGGCTACCATTTTAGAATAATGTACCAATTTAAGAAATTTTCAATCAGTCATTACGGCACGAATGTATAAATTCTAGATTGATACAACCTGCTCCTGTGATGACTCCTTTTCCTTCCATGATGCTAGCAACGATTAGACGAGAGCACGCGTAAATCCGAAAATTTGAGCAAATTTTAAACTAAAAAAACATGCGACTTTCCAAGTCAGCAAAATAAGCGAATCTGACTGTGTTTGGGAATTGACTCGGTACCTGCGGCTATGGTGATTCCCGGACACAGTATGGGCAGGACCAGGAGAGTGCGGAGTTTTTAATTGTTTATTTTGAGCTAGACTAGATAATAGGCATTATCATAATAGTACATCTGGTAAGTATTATTCGAAGTAGAATAGTGGCTCATTTAAGCCAATTTCAAGATCTGTTTGACTGAAGACCTATAGATAACTTCATTCTATCAATATCTTTGAGTGAAACAAAAGCTGACATGAGACTGACAGATGATGACGAGACACTTTCAAATTCTCACCTTATGATTCTTAATTTGTGCTGGTAAATCAGATAAATCTCGCAAATGTACTCGATCAGGGGAGGCAAATGTGGATCCTGCCTCACTTAGCCAATCTTCAAATATCTCCACCTCTTCGTAGAACTTGGTACTTTCACTTTCAGCACTGGTCAGATTTTTGCTGCGTATCTCCACAGTCCGAATAAGCTTTAATTTGAGAACAAAATTTAATAACTTATCAACCCTGTGAACACTCAAGTCCCAGAATTACATTTGTCTGCTGTAGCATATTTTGAAAATAATCTATCTATAAGCTATTGCTGATATAGATAGAAACTAACAACAGTTTCCAGTCAAATTAGTTTCAAAATATTCAACACAAATTCTTTAGTTGTAAAATAATTACATTTGTAGTCAGTTTTTTTCGGTTGAAAGGATTAACTATGGTTAACCCTTTAAATGATCAAATTTGATCAGGAAATTTCAATCTTCTCTTTTGCCATAGAAGATGCGCATTTGCAGACAATACAATTTAAAAAAATTTACCACTGGAATAACTGGCTTGATAACCGAGCCAGTCATTCCAGAGATAAATTTTCCAAAAATAGTATTCTCTTGGCCTGTAAATGGACATTCAATAACCAGATATTTAAATTTTGACCAAATTTGACCATTAACCCTCAGCACTCTGATGTCAATATTCTATCTTTTACCATGCAAATAGCAAAGAACCTGGTGTACATTTTCAACAATTATGATGGATGATGTTGCTGTCAAATTTTCCACCAAATTTGTTTAAAAATGTACACCGTCTTGTAGCAGCCACACGCTTCCCATTTTCAAACTACAACGCAAAATCAAAACATTGCATTTGAAAATATGTTGCAAAATATGAATTTTTTACTTTGATGCCAATAGGCATGGCACATAAGCAATATGCATAGCGAATATCAGTTAAGCGTCTTCGGTAATGGTCTTAAGAAAATTAAATTTGCAGACCAAGTATAAACTACTTTTGAAAATTTACCACTGGAATGACTGGTTCGATAAGCGTGCCACTCATTCTAGTGGAAATATTAAAAAAATAATCCTATATTGGTCCACAAATTACCATCATCGAATCCAATTATGTTCAAATTATTCAACATTGTGTTCAAAATTGTACCAACTAACCAGTTTCTGTTTTTGTTTTGGATACATAATAACTTATTCATGAGATGTAGTGTATTAACCCTTTAACCCACCAATTTGTTCAAGAAAATTTCAATATTTTCATAGAAAATGTCCATTTGCACAACAAGAAGACTATTTTTGAAAATTTACCACTGAAATGACTGGCTCAGTTATCGAGCCAGTCATTTCAGTGGCAAATTTTCAAAAATACTCTTCTCTCGGTATGCAAATGGACATTTATCAACACCAATGCAGAAGCCATTTTTGTCTGATACAAGTGTTAAAGGTTTAACAGAACACATTAATTTGAGCAGTAACTCTACCTTGGGCATTCTCGCTTTGATGTCAGCGATCACGTCCTGTAGTTCAAGCACTTGTTCTGGTGTGAGTTCCTCTGTATGGTGATCGAGAAGATCCTCGGCTTGGTACGACAACGACGCTAAAGACTCCTGGTGTGACGACATATCTTGCTCAACCAACTATAAATCGTAAGAAATAAGACATCAAATTGAGACATGGAAAAATAACAAATCGAGGCGATCAAGGATTACAAGACACCGAGTGGTTCCGGGTTTAAAAAAATTAAAAACGAAGTTGGGATTCTTTAGATTTTTTCCTGGATCACGATCAAACCTGGGAACTAGTACAGTACAGCTCAGAAATAACTTCACATGTTTCTAAAACAAAATAAAATGTACTGTTAAATATTTTGAACACAATTGGATTCGAAGACATTGCTTCCAATTCAATTATGCTCAAAATAGTCAACAGAACCTGTTCAAAATTGTACTAACTAACCTGTTTCTGTTTTGGAAACATCATAACTCATTTATGAGCTGTACTGTACCTGTTGTTGATCAGATTTTAGTCAAACCATATCAGGTAACATCGTGGAAAAGACTAACAAAGAGACAAGAAAAGATACAGCACCCACATACAAATAAAATCCTCTTTCCTCTACGGATCAAGGCTAATAGATTATGTAAAAGATTTGAAGTTAACGTAAAAGTACACGAGGGCTGCATCACTCGTGTCGAGATTTTTTGTGTATCCAAATATCACACAGCATTACGTGGCAGTATTGCGAAATGAAGAATTGCAAAATTGGCGAAAGCATGGAGATTTGTGATAGCGCGCCATCGACTGCACATTCTAGTTATCATTATGATGGAGACTAGATGCAATGGTGGTGTAGAACAAATCTATAAAGTTTTATTAAGATCGCATAAGCCCTTGATGAATTAAATGGACGTAGAAAAACATTCACACTAAAATGCTTGAAAATTAAATTGTTGAAATTGTATACTTTAGAGGCTTAAATTGTGTACCTCAATGTAATGAAACGAAATAAATCTTAACATATGATGATTTCATCCCATATAAATTAATTTTGTAGGTTTAGTTGTGAATTTGAATTATCATGCGCAATGAAATCATCATATGCTAAGATCTATTTGGATTCATTACACCTAGGTACACAATTTACGCCTCTAAAAGTATAAAATGTTAACAATTTTATTTTGACCCATTCTGCTGTGAATATACACCTTTAGCAATTCCCGAAGTTTTGATGACACAATTTACACTTCAGGCCTTGCAGATAAGCTATGTCCATGTATAAAAAATTTATGATCACTCATACATTTATTTCCATCGAATGTGCTGGAGGAATTTACTCAGAATTATAAAAGGAATTTTCAAGACTTAAAAAAGCAAGTTTTTTGTTTGTAGGCAGAAAATTAATAATTACCCATTATCTGAAAACATAGTCAAAACATCGAAGATCCATAAAATTTAGATCGACCTTCACATCAGAAAATCTTATTTTATTTTTACTGATCAAAGCCTGCACACAATTTGAAAACAAGCCAGGAAATATGAGTGTCATGGCAATAGTTAATCATCCAATTACATGAGGGGATCAATGAGTTATGAATGAAATAGCAGGACAAGAGGACTATTCAAAAAAGAAATTATCACTGCTTTTACTGGTTCAATAATGGAGTGGTAAATTTTCCAAAATAATCTTCTCTTGGCCTGCAAATGGAGTTATTAAGCAGAAATTTTGATTTTCTTGACCAATACTGCCCAATGGTTAAAGGATAGTTTTTCTTTAAAATAGGTGGTTGAACAATAGAGCAATCCGATCTGTCAACTACATCTGATGTCATAATTAAATGCATCACATGTTAGCGGACATCACAGTAAAAAAGGTCTAGATACATCATGGAAATCGAAAGGTCTGTCACAAAAGTGTACAAGTTAATACACATAGTTGAATATTTTTAAAATTTGACTGGGAGTTGTTGCTGCCATAGGCAGCAACAACCCCCAGTCAAATTAGTTTCAAAATGGTCAACACCTTACCTGTATAATTATCCTGACATTTAGATTCTGGGAATTCCTTTCACTAAGTTTCAAATCGATTCCAGCTCGCGCAAAGAAGGTGGGTGAAGCATAGCTAGAAATGAGCGGAATATAACTTGAAATGAATCCTTCTATTACCCATCTTAGAAAACCAGCATCTTAGAGAGAACCTTTGGGAACGATCCTCACACGTGTCATAGACAAAACTCAACAATACTTGTCCAGGATTGTCAGAGATTCAGAAAAAAATAATTGCCTATACTAAATGAACATTAACATGACAGCAACCGACCTTTATAGCACTAATTTGCTGTTGTAGTTTTTCTTGGATGTCGGAAATTGGTGAATCACTTTTCAGAGATGTCTCCAGTTGCTTTGCCCAGTTTAGATGGTCGAGAAGGTTTTGATCGAGCCGTTCATAGATGTCACCTCTCAAACTCTGTTTGGGAAAAAAAAATTTCATTGAACATTTAATATGTTAAAGAAACAATTAAGTAAACAAAATAATAAAACAAACAACTGATTTAACTATCTGCCCGCTGAATTTCTGCAGACTACATTTTCCATGGGGTTTAACTCTGGATATGCTGAATATGTTGAAAACTATTTTTTTTCAAATTATTCAACAGGTCCAGAGTTATTGCCCCTTGAAATTATTGTCTGGTGGCTTGCAGCAGTCACATAGTTAAATCCATTGCAAAATACTATTCTATTTTAATTTAAATTAAACCATTAAATAATTGTTTCAAATGGCAAAGCTAACAAAGAAACAAGCTTACTATACGTGACAGTAATTTGACCTAAAATTGTTGTTGTAGCAACGATTACCCGTCAAATTGTCTTCAAACTCATCAGCAAGAATTTACCAATATCATTTACTAAGAACTGTATCTGAACACCAAATAGAATGAGATACCCAGAACTGTATCTATGGTATATATAACAAGAGCAATCACACATTGCAGACCCTCGCCCTCCCATTTTTGTCACAGACTCAGATCTTTATGATTTCTGCGGATTTTCCTGGATTATGACCAAAGTTGTGTAATCCTAGTGTATGGTCGCACCGTTTCCGGTGTTACAATTTGCACCAAATCGGACCAGTACTTTCCAAGATATCCACAGATCCAGCATTTGATCTGATCCAGATCTGGATTGTCTTATCTGGACAGACACACACACAGAGACAGATCGGATCGCAATAGCCTCTTCCCCTTATGGAGCGAGGGTAATGAACTAGTCCGCTAATAAATGCTGCAATACCATTTGTAAGCAAATAGAGATTTGCTAACATCATTTAAATAAAAGTGTAAAAGTGGAATTTAGTAAATTTGCATGAATCTTGTCAATAAGCCACAGTAGAACAATCAAGTCATCTTCAATTATTTAATTAATGTGATAATTTTATTTCATTAACTTAAAGTTCTCGTGGCCCCCCCAAAAAATCCTTTGCACGAGATACGAGATGCATGTTGCAGACAATAGACTCAACGAATATGGTGTCCAATAGTTACAAGGATTATGAAGTCAGGCCAACGCATGCTGGGTAGCACTGCACACTGGGTAGTATTGCATGCTGGGTAAATTGAACGGAGATAAACGGGCATCTCATATCTTGTGCAAAGGTTCTTTAATTAATGGGACATGGGCACTTTAAACAGATATATATATATATAATTAAAATTATCTCGACTCTTAATAATTAACATTATATTAACACGATTGTCTCCAAAGTTATACAATGATAGAATACATAACATGCTAGTTAATTATTCATGCCAAGCTGTTAATGTATCTGATAACAGCTTTAGTGATTTTTATATTCAGACAACTGCAAACAACCACGAGTCATCACAAATTACTGCGGGCAAAGACCTTTTGGCCTGGCTCTCATTATATGGAAGCATGTGTCCAAGTTTTAGTCCAGTATGATCAACCAAACATGAGATTTGAACTGATTAGGTTGAACTAAATGCATTATCATCATCATCATCATCATCTCATTATTACAATCGATAACGACCATTTGTTTAACCCTTTCATGCTTAAATTTGTGAAAATAATTTTGAATTTCCTCACTGAAAATGTGCCTTTGCATAGCATGAGATTATTTTTGTAAATATACAAGTCGAAGTGGTAAATTTCCAAAAAACAGTAATCCCTTGGACTCCAAATCGACATTCTATAAGCAAATATTCTGATTTTTTTTAAACCAAATTTAGTCACTAAAGGGTTAATAAATTCCATTTAGTTTGTAAAACTAGTGTGCCTACTCATTACGCAAAATAAAACACTGCAAAGTTTCACCGAATAATAACAACAGAATATGTGCCTGAGTGCACAAATACTGCCTCAAATGGAACCAAATAAATAGATCACATATCATGGATAACCAATGGAAAGGTCCGATATGTCATTCAAGTATATGATGTCACAATCAATTACGTCACATGTAGGCTGACGTCACAATCATAACCGACGGAGATTACACATGAAGCTGGAATAGTCTGTCAAGTGTACTAATTATTTGTCTTTGATGAATTTACAATTTAATAACGATTCTGTTGAATACTTTGAAACTAATTTGACTGATAGCTGTGATAGGTAGCAACAGCCGCAAGTTAAATTAGTTTAAACATATTAAACAGCCTACACGTATAAATACCGTGAACTTGGGATTCTGGGAATTAATGGTTCAAAATATATAAATCGATTACAACACGCCCAAACATGGACGGAACTTAGCTAGAAATGGGTGTGGCATAGCTAGACATGGATCCGTCTATTAACTTCTGTTCGAGAAAGGATCCAGTGACACCTGTTATTTGAAAGCCTTAAAAGATCGCTCAAAAGAATATTAAATAGAACACAAATGGAAGTCTGTGACCACGTGATAATAACAAAATCTTTATAATACGATTATATTAACATAAAATCTTTTAGTACAAAAAACACAGAACATTCATTAAATCTATGTGCAATGACATGCTTTGATATTATTATTAATATTAATTATTATTATTATTATTATTATTATTATTAATAATTAACACTTGTATAATGCATATTCTATATCATGAAAACCTTTTTAATTTGAGTCTACATGTTCCTTGCTTGGAAATGGTTACTCACATTTTCTGTGATCAATAATATTCTTGCATGCAGTAATGGGTTGTCAATACCTTTAATAGTCAACTTTAGTCAACAAGATTAAAAACTTTCCTTAATCTTTTAGATCATTTTAAAATTTATCACTGGAATGACTGGCTCGAGAATTGAGACAGTCATTCAAATAATAAGTTTTCAAAAATAGTCTTCTCCTGGCTAGGCCTACAAATGGACATTCCTCAGGATCACTGCAGTTGTTTGTCTTAGCTATGCCCCACCCATCTCTAGCTAAGCTCCACCCACGCTTTGCTGGTGTTGGGATCAATCGATCCCTACACTCTCTAAATCTCAATTTCCAGAAAAATATACAGTTTAGATGTTGAATATTTTGAAACTAATTTGACTAGGTGCTGCTGCTGCCTATGGCAGCAACAGCGACCAGTCAAATTAGTTTCAAAATATTCAACAGAATGTTTATTAAATAATAAAGACATACTATTTGCACAACGTGTCAGACTATTAAGCGTTTAAGACGGACTAAATCGAGTCATTCATGCGATTATTGATTATGACGTCATCCTCTAAATCACATAGTTGATTATGACATCATATGATGGATGGGTAAACCGGAAACGTCCATTGCAAGCAACTCTAACTATCTTATACAGAACATCTATGGTATACAAAACAGTAAACAAAATCTGTTAATATCTCATGCTGTAGGTTTATACTTATATTTTGTGCATTATAATGTATTCTTCTGTAGACATTAGGCTAAACAATTATAAACTGTCACCCGGCTAAATTTCTGCTGACTCCATTTTCCATGGGGTTTAACTCTGGATATGCTGAATTATTTTGAAAACAATTTGGCTGAAAGTTGTTGGCGGCCTATAGGCCACCAACAACTTTCAGTCAAATTGTTTTCAAAACAGCTTAGCAACAAATGTGGTTATCTTAGCCATGAATGGGCATTTTTAGATACCTTTTGATGACGCCAAACTTGTAAAAAAAATATGACCTACTTTAGAATGAGAGTTGTCATACAGAATGACAATGCAACCATGCAATGGAGGGAGTCAATCTCTCATGTAAAAGTATATGATGTCATAATCAAGATATGTCACTGATGTCACAATCAAAGGGCATAGGTTCAATATGAAATTGGCAATGGTCTGACAGTAACTGTCTGAATTGTTGCTGCCAAAAGCATATTTTCTTGGTGAAAATTGACTAAGACAATTTTCAATCTGTCTATTGCAAACCAGGATATTTTTAAAAACGTACAACTGCAATGGAAGTTTTCTAAAATAGTCTTATCTTTGTCAGCAAATGGATGGTTCATGCCATAAATTAATCTTAACCATTTAATAGTTATGATTTGTCCAGAAAATTTAGTCCTGCTTAGAGAATATCTATTTGCAGGACAAGACGACTTATTTTTTAAACCTTATCACTGGAATGACTGGCACAGTTATCGAGCCAGGCTTTTCCAGTGGCAAAGTTTAAAAAATAGCCATCTCTTGGCCTGAAAATGGACATTCTGCAAGACCACTGTCAGTGAAGTCTTTAGCCGGCTTGGCCATCAAAGGGTTAAACCCTTAACAGGTCAAGCTGACCAAAACCAGCCTCTGTTATGGTCATGTGGAATGTGCAATTACAGGACAAGAGAATACAATATTTGCAAATTTACCACTGAAATGGTGAGAAATTTTCAAAAATTGCATTCCCTTTGCCAATAAATGGGCATTCAAGAGGCAGATATTTAAATTTTCATGATCAAATTTAACCATTAAAGAGTTAAATGGTCTAACAAATTGAAAGGCTAATGTTGAACTGCATCCTTTGCTTAGTATGAATATCTGATTACAAAGAGTAAAATATCTCCAATGATAAGCCATTCTTTTCAATAGCAATTATATACTATATTAATTAACACACACACATACACACACACATGCTTGATTGTTTTAGTATCTGGTTAGTTTCACTCGACATAATAAACATCATCAGTTGATAAATGGTCAGCGTAAAAGGATGCAGGTTAGCAGGTCCATGCGGTGGCAGCATCACAGAATGCAATGGCGCTCTTCCTACCTCTGGTAAAAAGCCAAATCCATCCAGATTGGGATGTTTCTTACATGGTGTCATATCAGTGTCTGTAGCCAACGTCTTGTTTGGTACAAAGAATTGCTCAATAGTTTGCCCGTTATTCATTCCGGCATCAGCGTCATAAAATTCATCATCTGGCCCACTTTCTTTGTCAGACGAGTCCTCCGATGATTCGCAGATATGTGCGGCACGTACGAATGTCACAGATTCCACTAACCCCTTGACCCCAACTGCATTCTCATTTGCATCATCACATGTGGGACTACACTCACCCGAGATATCACTGGATATTCTGTTTCCTTCAATGATTGTTTCCTGCAGACCTTGTTCTAAGTGAATGGATCCAAAGTCAATAGCTTTTCGATTATTTACATTGACATCATCTATAACACTATCTCCATCTCTGGATGGAAGATTATCACTCGATATAGATAGACATTTATCTACACTAGTTTCAGATAGAACTTCATCAAGATTAGAAGGAAGTGAAGAACTGGGTATTAATTTACTCTGGGTATGCATCACACTTCTATCACGCAAATTTTCTTTGGATCCTGTTCCAACAATTAGTCCACCAGCCAGAGCTATTTCGAATGTAAACGTATCTCTCGTCGTCGGATCAATGTACATTCCTTTCTTTCCATCTATTATGCCCAAGGAAATGGCGCTTTCTAAAGGAATAATTGATTCATCGGCCAGTTTTCGTATTTCAGTGAAGCTAGGATTAATAAATTCAGTATAGATAGCTTCCTCTAGTGTAACACGTTCCCCTATGAGGGGGTCTAAAAATGTAGCTGTCTCTGGATCATACAGACCATGATTTAAGGCTGAATACAGTGACCAACCAGTTGGACAAAGAACAAATCCCTGTTTGACTGCCTCAGGTAATGGCATGATGATTCCCGTTTGTGGATGACGAAACTCACCAGTCTTAAAATCAACAATTCCCAGAACAGCTGCACGCTTTAATGTTATAGGCATACATGTATCAGGGTCAATGACCTGACTGTCATTACCAACTTTGAGTAATTGCTGTTGACATTCGAAGAAGTCATCATAGAAGGTAGTAGATGTATCTGATGGACTCGCCGGGTCAGCACAGCTAGGTCTCTTCTGTCCATCAAGGGAATCTACAGACATTTCTGAGAGCCGTGAGTCATGAAATGAAGCTAGAGTATCAATTGACATTCTGTTGTCAGGCATGGCAGTTATTAAATTTTTCAGTTCATCTCCATCTTCTTGGTCTTCATCACATCCATAACGTCTATGTGAATGACCAGATAGCAAGCCTTTTTCTAAAGCCTCATGTAATGGTACTGGGGTTTCATAGTTTGGGTGTCTCAATGCTGAAGATTTAGCATCTAGGATTCCCTCCGATATTGCATCACTTAGTGGCAAACGCAACAACTCGCAAACACAGTCTGGCTTATCATATACAACGATGTAGTCATCCAACAGCTGCCTTTCTAATCCTTTCGCCAAAGTTAGCTTGTCTTTGGTCCGTGGATCTGTGAACATGTTTTCAGCATCATCATAGAGTCCTAGTTCAATAGCATCCCGAAGTGGCAACGGGTACAACACTGACATCATTTGACCTTCCCTAAGTGCTAATGGTAATGAAAGAACATCTCCTGATTTAGTTGTCACTTCACCACTGGTTTCATTCATTGTTCCATTTTTAACTGCCTGACCAAATGGGATAAAACGTTCAGATTCTGAATCTTTGATGTAAGTTTGCGTTGTGTCTACAGTATTCTGTCGCCATGCTAACTCTAATGGAACATTTCTCCCACTTATAGGATCAAGAAAGGATGCAGATTCATCTATATAATATCCAGCATCAATAGCACCACAGAAGGATAGCTTCTCACTATGATGTTGATACTGATCTTCCGCCAAAGACATCAATCCCTGTCTAACACACTCTTGTAGCGGGAAAAAGCGCCCCGCTAAGCGCACTACACCCATCGCTAGGTCTACATGCCCTCTATCGATGGCGTGACGAAGTGGAATTGACTGGTCATCCTCCAGAATAAAGATATCACATTTTGACACATCAATCAGGCCAACTCTGTCGGCCTCAGCATATGATACAATGCTGCCTGTACGGGGGTCCAGTATACCCTTCTCCTTACACATTCCAAACATGAACGCTGTGAGAAACTCAACACCAGACTTCCGAAGATCCCAGATCAAACCAATTTCCTCTGCTTCCAGAATGCTCCACAATTTACCCGTTTCACGATTCTGCATGATTCCTTTTTTAGGGTTTATAACTTTGGTATCAATTGATTCCTGCCAAGTTAGAACTTTTCTACTACTCGGATCAAGTACAAGTGTATTGCTGAATTGTGTATCATCGGTTATTGGTATGGGCAGTGATATTTGTGATGTTACAGATCGATGATTCGCTGGTGTTTCCGAAGCACTGATACTATCTTTGCAAGATGCATACATTTCTGTATTAGCCGACTCATCTAAGATTGATTCACCTGAGGTGTTTGTTAAATCATGACCATTTGCAAGTTGGCTGTCGACGTACATCAGGGTGGAAAAGTCTGTATGCTTGTTAGTGACAATGCCTATTTTAATTGCCTCTGATAAGTTCATCTTGTTTCCGAATATATCCAAGACTTCTGCAGTTTCGCCATCTAAAATCTCCTTTGTAATCGCATCATCTAATGAAACAGCTCCAAAAATCGGATGCAGAATTAACGAAAGATTTGGATCAAGTAAACCTTGTTTAATGGCATGATTTATTGACAGTGGCTTACCAGATTTGGGATTTAAAACCTTACCAGTTGATTGATCAAAGAGTCCTTGTTCAAAAATATCTTTGAGACTTAAGCATGGCCGCCTGCCATCAATAATTAAGCGTTTCTCAACAGCAATAGACAGAGGAATAATTTCATTTGTTTTCTGATTTCTTAATCCACATGTGTCAGTATCAACCATTTCTGCAAGAATAGCCTCATCTAGTGGCAGAAGGCTTCCATCATTCTGATCTCGAACTAAGCTCTGTGTTGCATCGAGAAAACAACTGTCAATAGCATCCAAGAGACCAATTTCAGTTGCTGAGCGAGGATCGAAAAACTTACCACTAGCCTGGTTGAACAAATCAATTTCAACTGCATCTGTTATGCTCAGCTTCAAGTTATGACTGTCAACAAATACACCCTTCTGCAAAGCATCCTTAAAGCTCATGCTTCCCATTGCAAACAAAACATTTCCTGTATCAGGCTCGAAAATACCTCTTTTAATAGCAGTTTTCAGCATAATTAAGGTCTTGCCTTTTGTGTCCTTAAGCAGAGTTGTATGAGAATCAATCAATCGACTGCTTATTGCCTCTGATAGTGAGACACGCTTGCCGGAAGTTGGGTCTGTTATGCTCATAGCGCTGCAATCAATCAGATCAAGATTTAATGCTTCTGGAATTGAAAACCCAGTTTCTTCTAAATCCAAGATCCGACCTTCTTTAATTGCAAGATCCAAACTCACATTATTAATTCTACCAGAATCTGGATCAACAACGCCTAATTCAAGTGCCTTGTCTAATGATATTAGTTTCCCATCAGTGGAATTTCTGACACGTGTCTTTGAAGAATCTATTAAGCATGTCTGTATTGCCTCAGTGAGAGTTACTGATTTTGCTGATGCAGGATCTACAAGCCTCTCCAATTCCGCATCATATAACCCCTGTACAATGGCCATTTGAAGCCCAAGCTCTGGCTTACATGCATCAATTATCAAGCCTTCCTTTAATGCAATATGAAATGGAACTGATTCATCACTCTCTGGGTCAATAAGTGATTCAGCTACCATATCAAACTTGTTCTCCGCAACTGCTTTCTCAATCGGGATAAACTTCCCACAGGTCAAATCTTTGACAAGTACACCTTCATATTGTGATGATAATATTGAGTCAGTCTTAGATGCCACTGACCGCTCCTCAATACCATCTGAGAAAACATCAGTAAGATAGCTACTCGATGCAGAAATAGGTGTTTGATATCTATCCTGAATAATCCCATCATCTAATGCTTCCTTTAAGCTAATCTGTGTACGCGTTTTTGGATTGAATATTGTCGACTGGACGGGATCAATAATTGCTTTACCTGCAGCACTTCTCAATGTAAGTGCTTGCCCTGTCTCTGGATCTTGAACACTGAGAGTCTGAAGGTTAACAAGACCGTGCTTGATTGCATCATACAAGAGAAACCCTTTATCAGGCCAATGAAGGATACAATCTTTCTCACTGGCATCTTTTAATGTCATTTCCTCTCCATATCCAATTAATTTGCCAGTCTCTGCGTTCAAGACATTTTGTTCTATTGCATGATCAAGTGAAGTAACAGTGTTGCCAATTTGAATTAAAGATCGTGACCCATCCATGGCACCAACATCGAGAGCATCCTGAAGTGAGAGATCCTTTCCCGAGACAGCATCATGGAAAACCATGTTGCTAACGTCAAACTGTTCTTCAGCAATAGCATTTTGCAAAGACAATGTCCCTCCAACTGTAGACTGCCGAATCAATCCACAGTCGAGTGCATTTTTCAGTGTTCGTGTCCGCTTAGTACTAGTATCAACAAAATTCCCTTCCATTGGTAATACTAGACCCTCTTCAATGGCTTCTTCAAGAGGGACAAAGACATTGTTCTCAGTGTCATGAACTTTAATATTTCCAGCATACACAAGATTATGCTCCACCGCTGTTAAAAGATCAACCATTTCCCCAGAATTAGGGTCAACAAATGTTCCAGTAGCAGAATTATACAAGCCCTGGTTTATTGCATCAAACAATGTTATCGGTCTCGGTGTCTGCAGAGTGAAAATGAGCCCTTTCCCTAGTGCCTGCCCAAGTTTCAAAGTTTCTTTATTCTTTGGGTTTGTGTAAGTACCTTTAGAAGCATCTATTAAACCTTGCTCAACAGCGCCATCAATTGTCAGCAATGTATTACTACAAGGATCTCGAACTTGAATCTCATCACGCTTCAGCAATCCTGACTCCAAAGAGCCTTTGAGAGACATAGTAAATTCACCTGATGGGTCTTTAAAGAGGTTCTTTTCAAAATCTAGAAGTCCTTCATCGATGGCCTCCTGAAGTGTGAGGTTTGGCTGGATACTTGTGTCAAAAATCAGTCCCGAGTCCATTGCATCAGTAAAAGGAATAGTGATGTCACCAATTAGTTGGTAGGATGCAGAAACCTGGTCAACAATGCCCTGATCAACAGCTGTTTCAAAATCAAGAATCTCGCCTTGCTTCACATCTCGAACCTTAATTACTGAAGGGTCTAGAAAGCCTTCAGATACAGCAGTTTGCAATGTTATCTGCTTTTCTGAGTTTGGATCATAGAACTTATTTTGAGCAACATCAATGATACCTTCATCAACAGCCTCAGAAAGTGAAAGATGGAGCGGCAGTTTATTTCTAAGAATATAGCCTTTATCAACAGCAAAATTCAGAGCAACAGCATTACCATCACGATCCACCATCTTGCCTGCGATGTCGATAACTCCAGTGTTCAACGCTTCGGCAAGAGTAATAAACTCCCCTGTACGAGGATCACGTAACAGAGACTCACGGTCCAATACCGCTTTCTCCACAGCATCGGAAAAGCTCATCTCGGCACCATTACTAGGATCAGTGAATTTATTGGTTACTGGATTATACAGTCCTTTATTCAGAGCTTCGTCTAGCAAAATTGGCAACTTTACATCATCAATTGCTTCAGGAATGATATTCAGTAAACTTCTCACAGCAGACGACTTCCAAACATTCATAACATCACTCTTGTCTGGGTCGACAATACCCCACTTAATGGCGGTTTCTAGACTGATTAAATCTCCAGTACCAGGATTACGAACCAGTGATGAACTGTCAACAATGCCTCGTGCTATAGTCTGCTTCAAAGTTAACTCTCGTCCTGTTATTGGATCTTTAAATACATTTTTAGCTGGATTGTATAAATGTTTAACAGCATCAGATAGTGTTCGAACATCAGATGGCAGCGGCTTCTCGGCTAGACTGAAAACAGGAACACATACTGCTGGATCTGAATCATCATCTTTGAAAATGCCAGACTCTGTATTAACTTGGCCAGCATTGATTGCATCTCTTAAAAGCACACATTTTCCTGTAGTTGGATGTTTTAGCTCGGAAGCTGGGTCTATGATTTTCTGGTCCATACACTGTTGTAGTGTTAATTCCTGTCCAGTTGAAGGAATAGTTACATGTGATTGGTCGTTCTGTACAAGATTAAGTTCTACTGCTGATGTTAATAACATCAAAGGCTCATTTGTGACATCCTGAAACAATCCTGCATAAATAGCTGACCCAATTGGGATGATATCCTTATTTCCTGTATCGAGCACGAGGTTCCGTGACTGAGACAGAAGGCCCAGTCCAATAGCATCTGAGTACCAGTGATGAGCGCCAGTTTTTGTATCCTTCACTAAGCATTCTGACATATCAACTAACTTTCTCCGCACCAAGTCTTTCAATGACACCGCTTGACCATCTGGTGTGAGTAATTTGTTAGTGCTTGCATCATACAGGCCATGTTGTACATACTGACAAAGTGACAATGTCTTTGGTAACTGTTCTTCTCTAACTCTTCCTGTTTCGTATTTTTCATCTATGTCACTCACATTCACTGCCAGATCTTCCTCAACATTGAAATTCAAGATAGCATCACAAATTCTCTCCAAATTTTTCTGTTCATCTTGCGATGTGGTAGACAAATTTACAGCCTCACTGCTTGGTTTCTCTGAAATGCAGACTGAATCCGGGGTGATGGATGTATCATCCTGTAATCCATCTTTACTCGTATTAATAGTTGATTGCATAGCATCTTGTGAAACAATTAAGGCTGGTTGGTCTATATGGCTCCTTGAATGAACAGAAGAAGCTGAAGGTAGTTGTACATTTTCATTGACATCCTGAATAACTGATTCTTTTTGTCTACTTTTCTCTGTGGAGATAACACTCTTTTTTATATCTTTATTCATATCACTTGTTGATCTGTCGACATTTTCATCAACCTGTACAGCATCGTCCGAAGAAACAAATTCACTTAAAACGGGATTAATAATTTTTTCAGAAATGTTCTGGAATAAGTCTAATCCAACTTCATCTATCAACTTAGACTTCAAAATATTGTCTCTTTCGGCTGATTCAGAGTGATTTATTTGTATAAGTCCAGATTTAATAGCCTCGGTGAACGACACTGGTACACTCTGTTTTGTTGAATCAAGAACCAAATCACCACTTTCTGAATCAACTAGACCAGAATCTATAGCTTCTTGAACTGAAACATTTCTTCCATCCTCACATTGAACTGACAAAATTTCATTCAAAAGCAATCCAGACTGAATCGATTCTGAAAACGTCAACAGTTGTCCGGTTCGTGGATGCCTAAATTGTTTCTTATCCTGCTGCCAGTATTCCTGAATAACAGCTTTCATAAAGTCACTACTTTGCTTTTGTTCTAACAGAGTCTGATCTTCATTTACCGAGACTTGAAGATTTTCATTCAGCATTACCGGTATGGACTTAGTTACAGAATCCATAGGTACAACATCTGGTAATGACGCCTGAGATTTATTATTTTCATAATTATCTAAACTTTGTATTGTAACAGTAACATTTCCTCTCAATCCACATGAGTCGATAGTATCCTCACTACCTCCAATCATAGCCTTTCGTGTTTCTTTATCATGTACAATCGAAAACGTTTGAACCAGAACACTATTAGAGCCACATGGAAGATTCATCAAGTCAGATTCACGTTGTTCGCTATTTGAGCTGGGGTCAAGGTTGTGGCTGAGAAGCTGATGAGCAGCAGATATATCTGTATTTGCATCGATTTCATTCAAATTTTTGTCGAAAGTGGATTTACTGAATGCTGTTGGCGTAGTCGATTCTTCATCCTCGGTCCTGTAATTATTCTGAAATAAGATTATTGTTCTTGTTGAATGTTATGATAATTAATCGATAATTATCTCAGCATGCTAATAACTGGGGACAAGAATTCTCTGGAATTAGATGTCTCGACTATATTCTCCTGTTTTGTCATGAAACTCAGCGCTCTAATCAAGATCACATTTAGTAGGAGGAAAGGAATGTCAAGCTTTCTAATGGACAAATTTAGTCAAGAACATTTTATTTATATCAGAAAAAATTTAATTTTGCAGACAACAAAATTATTTTTGAAAATTTACCATTAGAATGCCTGGCTCGGTTATCGAGCCAGTCATTCCAGTGTTAAATTTTCAAGAAAGTGCCTTCGCTTTGCCTGCAAATGCACATTTATCAAGATCACCAGATGCCAGTCTTGACCATAATGATCATTAACACTCTAACACTCAAACCCGCGAAATAAGACTTCTGCAGTGGTCTTGGGAAATGACCATGAGAAAACTACTTTTGAAAATTTACCACTGGAATGACTGGCTCTATAACTGAGCCAGTCATTCCAGTGGTAAATTTTCTAAAATAATCTCTTGGACTGCAAGTGGACATTTTCTATGAGAAAATTTACTTGAGCAAATTTGAGAGTTAGAGGGTTATGGTGATGGTCTTACACGTGATAAAACACAATGTTAACAGTCTGACTGCTGAGTTTTTGCAGACGACACATTCCAGAGGTTATATCTCTGAACCGGCTAAATATTTTGAAAACAATTTAACTGAAAGTTGTTGGTGGCTGAGCAACTGGACACTTACTAAGCAGAAATTTTAATTTTCTTGACAAATATTGAGTTTACCTCGATGAACCTAATAAGATGTTGTTGGGTGAACATTGCTCTCCATAACTTAGTCATATATAAGTTTATCAAAGTTGAAAGTCACGAGCTAGGTTAAAAAATCAACATTTACCTTTCTATCAGATCATTACCGTTACTGACAACAAGAGGGGCAGACCAGACATTTAATTCACGAGAATTATTTTTAGTTGATGCCAGCGCATAGGCATTGATTGTAACCCTTTAATGGTCAAGCCGGCCAAAACCAACTTCTACAGTCATCTTGAGGAATGTCTAATTGCCGGCAAAGAGATGTTTATTTTTGAAAATTTACAACTGGAATGACTGGCATGTTATCGCGCCAGTCATTCCAGTAGTAAATTTAAACAAAAAAGTATTCTCTTGGACTGCAAATGGCCATTTCCCAAGACCCACTGCATATGCGGGTTTATTCGACTTGAGTATCAAAGGCTTAAGTTGACACGAAAGGAGTTAGTAAACAACTCGTTAGATATATATTCCTATGGATAACACTCGCAATTAATTCACAGTGCAGCTTTAAACTCTATATTCCTGATATCCCAGTCACATGATCATCTTTGCGTGGTCGTATGGGAGCTCGTCTTTTCAAATGCTCACTTCACTGGATGAACTGCTGCTGGGTCATGTTGGCGGATGATGACAATAATAAGCAAAGATTATATTTTGATAAAATAATTATCATATGAATAAAAATGCAGTTTCTCCTAAGATTGGACTACTCTCAACTTCCCTGTATTCTTGATATCTTTAATTCGTCTTGCTATTGTACAGCTCATAAATAAGTTAACATGTTTCCTAAACAAAAACATGATAATTAGAATAATTTTGATCATGATGTAAGAATTGTGCTGTTGAATGTTTTGGAATAAATTTGATAGGAAACTAAGTACAAAATATTCACCAGTATGTTTTATTTTGCTTTGGAAACATATAATGCTATTTCTGAGTTGTACTGTATGACAGATATTTGTTGATTGACTACTTTAACCTTTAAACCCTTGAAATGTCAGTGTTTCACTTCCAAGACAACTATACAGGAAAGCTGTTGAATATTTTGAAACTAATTTAACTGGAAGCTGTTGCTGCCGCCATAGGCTGCCTTTATCCAGCCAGTCATTCTAGTGGTAAATTTCCAAAAACATGGGGCCTGTGGCTCTCACCTGGGCCATTAGCATTTGAACCATTTGAATTTAATTAGACCTGATGGGTGATTTTCAGAAAATCAGATGACCACCAAAACAGTTGACCAATCAAGATTCTCGTTTAATATGTTGAAGCCTACCCATCATAGGATAGTTCCACCAAAGTTTTGTTGAAATTGGTCCATTGATTAAGTACCATTTTTAGATGATTCCAGAAGATTTTCAGAAAATCAAGAGATGGCTGCCAAAACATTGACCTATCAAAATTTGGAATATAATTTCTAGAGGCCATCACAATAGGATCCTTCTAGCCAAATTAGGTTGAAATTTCCCAAGTGATTAATGAGGAGTAGCGGTTTATAAAAATTCCCATTTTTTGGAGAATCCAAGATG
>JAVVLW010000739.1:0-10000 GCA_034401795.1 Chaetoderma sp. LZ-2023a
ATGAGAAAGTTGAAATCTTCTTGATCAAATTCAAGGGTTAAAGGAATATTTATAACAATATATGGAGTCATGTTACCTGTGACTCCGTTTAACGACTGGCCCAGTTTCTTTTGTGTCATTCGAGTTACAATAAAAATATGTGTGATCACAGCATAATAGAAAGGATTTTTCATAAAAGAACAAAGTTTTGTCTGAATTACATTTTTCAACCACCAGACACTACGTCCCGTTTCAGCAGTTTAAGGAAATTCCTAGAATTCCCATGTCGATTCGATAATTGCACATATACAAAAGTCGTGTTTTATCACTGATTTCTTATTGAGATGTGCTATGTTGGTATTTAACCACATAGGCAACAACATCGCCCCGTCAAATTAGTTTCAAAATATTCAACAGCTTACCTGTATATTTTTCTGGAAATTGATAGTCAGGTAGTTCAGAGATCGATCGGTCCCAACACGAGCGAGGCGTGGGTGTAGCTTAGATAGAGATGGGCGGGGCATAGTTAAAACTGAAAAGGTCAATTTCACCAAACTAATCTTCTAGGGGCATTTTGGGTAAAAGTTGGTAAACAAGATTTTTCCCTAATCCAGGTATGCTGACTCCGAAAATCTTGTTTACACAAATTGAAATATGCCGAGAAATATAAATTAATCGGAAAAAATCCAACGGATATTTGCAAAAATTATTTTCAAATAAGAGATATTTAAAATGCTGTTGTATACATGCTATTTATTTAATTGAAGATGAATATTCACACCAAAACGCTTGAAAATAAAATTGTTAAAATTGTGTACCCTTAGAGGCTTTGTTGCAAATTATTTACTTTTAGAACCTTAAATTGTGTGCTCCAATGTAATGAAACAAAATAAATATTAATATATGATGATTTCTTTCCGTATGAATTAATATAATTTTTTGGTTGTGAATTTGAATTAGGGACTTATTTCGTTTCATTGCATCGAGGTACACAATTTAAGGTTCTAAAAGTAAATAATTTGCAACAATTATATTTACAAGCATTATGCCCTTATCTTCGCTCGAGTAGGTACTAGAGTACCGGGTAGGCGCTAGACTATTAGCTCGAGTAGCCCAGTTCCAGCATACTACTTTTACGGAGAACGACGTCTAAATGTAATTCACACTAAGCTTAGAAACAGATGCAGCCAATTAAATGCCCACTTATTTCGCTTTAACATAGTAGCAAACCAAAACTGTCCACACTGCGACCATATAGAAGATAACAACCATTACATATTTACATGTAATCATTACAATTATCCAAGACGCAAGCTCTAAAACGCTCTAAGACTTCTTTCTCCACACTACCTGTCAGTGAATCTATTGCTAAACGGAGATGCTGACCTCGAAAATAACCAGAATATATTTATATTTCAAAAAGTCCATGAATATAATCGCAGTACCAAAAGATTTGATCAAAGCTAGGAAAACTTCGAGGTGTATGTTCGCACCAGGATTCTTGGAGATGGAATTGTTGGTGTGGTAAGCTTTTGGAGGAATGGATTGTGTGTCTAGGTGTGGTGGGGCGGGATGGGTCTTGGCATCTGATGCTTTCGTTTCAAATGAAATAATGTGTTGACCCCTGTTTAAGACTATATGCTCGGCCTCAACGTGGCTCAGGGGTGTAACCCACTGGGTGTCAATCCATACATTTGGAGGGACTAACCAGAGCATTATGCACAACGCTAATGAATGAAACTTGGAGATCGAATCAACCGAAATGGTGCTCGCCCTGTGAGGATCCGCCAGGCAGGTGCAGCGCCGGGCTCCACGCCTCGAAGGAGCCCACCTTCAGCTACTGGAGGTCCCAACAACTCGTCTTGTGGAGCCAGGGGACGAGGATGGAGAGCTACTGGCCAACCGAAAGAGAAGACCAAACCCAAAGAGAACCCCAGTATCAACATCATGCACTGGAACGCAGAAGGGGTTTACCAACAAGAAATCAGAGCTCGAACAGTTCCTGTACGAAAACAACATTGATATCTGCTACATCTAAGAGACACACCTGCAAGAAGGAAAACCATTTAAGATCAGAGGTTACCAGATTTTCGGTGTGATCGAAGAGGAAGAAAGAAAGGCGGGGTGATCACCTTGGTCCGAAACAGCGTGAACGCCAGCCAGATCAAAACCTTTATGGAAGAGGCAGAATATATCAAGATCAAGGTAACAACCAGCAACTCTGTGATTGACATTGTCAATTATTACTGCCCTAATGACAAGAATCTCTCACTTGACACAATCCAGGTCCCGGACTGCCACTTCCTCATTGCGAGTCCCATAGCTGGGGATACAGAACACTTGATAAACGAGGAGAAGACATTGAAGCATGGCAAGATGAAAAGCACCTTGTCAACGATCACACAGATCAGCCTACCTTCTACTCGCGCCGGTGGCACTCGACAACAACGCCGGACTTGGCATTTTGTACAGAAGACATTCACAGAACCCTCAGTAGAGTGGTCGGATCGCAGCTAGAAGAAGGCGACCACCACCCAGTCCTCCTCTCTCTTTCTGGAAGTATTTCGAACAAGTTCACCTCAACATCCAAGGTGGAACTACAAAAAGGGAAATTGGAGTCTGTTCGGCATTCGTTCCAATGAGCTTACCCAAAATATAGCAGTAGAAGGGAAAAACATCAACAATGCTGTCAAGAAATGTAATTCAAGTATCCTCAAGGCTGCCAACGAAGCGATTCCTCGAGGGTTCAGGAAAGACTACCGCCCCTACTGGACAACAGAACTGCAAGCAGCACATGATAAACTAGACAAGGCCAGAGAAGATGCAAAGGGTAACCCCTGTCATGAAAACCACTTCACGCTACTACAAACTAAAGCCAGGTATCTAAAGACCAAGCTGGAGGCCAAAAGAAGAAGCTGGAGGGAAAAGACGGCAGTGTTTAATTTAGAGAGAGACACCACAAAGCTATGGAGACTGACTAAAGCACTGAATGATGAGGGTTTCGGGGGTGAGAAGATTACTCTTGAAGACGATGGACAAACACTGTCAGGAAAGATGGCTGGAGATGCCTTTGCGAAGGAATATGCAAAAGAAAGCAGCATTTCTATACCACGAATGCGTCACAGAGAGGTCAGAAAAGAGCAAAAGGAAAGAACAGACACCAACACTCACGATGCAATGAAAGTTGACATTAGTTTGGCAGAACTGAAGAAGGCTATCCGCCAATTGAAGAAGAAGAAATCTCCCGGGCCAGATAGTATTACGAATGAAATGATCAAACACCTTGGTAATGCATCTCTCCGCAAGTTGCTAGATATCTTTAATCTCAGTTGGACCAATGGAGAGGTTCCTCAGTGCTGGAAGGAAGCCAGAATGAGTCCTATTCTGAAAAAAGGGAAGAACAAGACGAAAGTGCTGAGCTATCGTCCTATCAGTCTTACAAGCTGCATATGCAAGACCATGGAGTGCATCGTCAACCAGCGGTTGCAGTGGTACTTGGAGTCGGAGAACATTATAGTTTCAGAGCAGGCTGGCTTCAGAAGATACAGGAGCACAGAAGATCAAACAACACATCTTGCACAGGTCATAGAGGACACTTTTCAAGCCAAGAAGGTGATGCTAGCTGCCTTTATAGATCTGCAGAAGGCATTTGACAAGGTATGGAAGGATGGCCTCCTCGTGAAGCTCCGGCGCACAGGCATCGGTGGCAACATGTTCCGATGGACCAAGTCATACCTACACAATCGCAGAGCTAGGGTACTGTTGGATGGACAATCTGGACAGAATGTATTGCTGAGACAAGGGGTACCACAAGGCGGAGTTTATCATCCAACTCTGTCCATACTCTTCATTAATGACATTGTAGCAGAGCTGCCCAATGGGATCCAAGCAGCCCTCTATGCAGATGACCTCGTACTCTGGTGCACCGAGGAGTACACAACGACTGCCACGTACAGAATGCAGCTCTTCTTGGAAAGAATTACAGCTTGGGCCAATCGCTGGTGTATTACCATCAACAAAGAAAAATCATCAGCCATGTTATTCTCACTGTCCACCAAACCAAGGTTGGCAATCTGACATTGGGCGGTACTCCACTCGAGTACGAGGACCAGTAGACATACCTGGGAGTCACCTATGGCAGAAGATTAACATGGAAGGAGCACATCCAGAACGCAGAGGCAAAGGCCAGAAGAAAGCTTAACATCATGAGGAAGCCGGCAGGAGCAAAGTGGGGTGCCAATGAGAGGATCCTCAAGACCATCTACCTAGGTGCCTTACGACCACACCTTGAGTATGGATCCAGCTCATGGATGACAGCAGCTAAATCTCATCAACAAAACCTCGACAGAGTACAAAACCAGGCACTGGGCATCATCACTGGTGGAATGAGATCAACACCAATAGAAAAAATGGAGCAGACAACAGCCACCCACCCCCACCCCCACCCCCACTTAGTGAAGGAAGGGAATGCAAAGCACTGATCCAAGCTGCAAAGTTCAAATCGTTCAACAACCACCCGATGAAGATCAGGCAAGCACAGCTGTCATCAGGAAGACTTAAAAGATCAAGTTTTGTGAGAGACAAAAGCACTTCAAAGGAAACACCAAGAAATGTTGCCAGTACAAATAGAAGACCCAAACCACACCCTTGATCCTCCTCCCTGGGAAAACAAACTAGAGAGCATGGCTATTCGCACCACAGTACCTCATCTCACAACCAAAGATGAACACAGTGATGTGAGCAAGAAGGCCCTGACCCTAGCCATGCTGGAAGAAATGTACCCTCAGGAGACATGGATAAGAATCTACACAGATGGATCAGCCAAAGATGCAATTAGGAGCGGAGGTGCCGGACTGCACATACAGTATGCAAACGGACAACATGAGTCAGCTGCAATACCGACAGGCAAACACTGCACACACTACAGAGCTGAAGTCGAAGCACTGGTTCATGCAGCTAATACCATCAGCAGAACAGCAGACCCTATTGCACAGATTGTCTTTTTATCTGATGCCCGCTCCGTCCTTGAGGCTATCACCAAAGGTAAGCTGCCACAACTTGAAGAAGCACTACAAACCATCAAATGCTTTCGGATAGCATTGCAGTGGATCCCTTCACACTGTGGAGTCCAAGGAAATGAGGAAGCAGACAAGATGGCAAAGGTGGGTGCAGAAGAGAATCAGACAGAAAACATGGTTACGCATACCGAGATGAAGACTATCATCAAGTCACTCTATACAACACCTCAATCAGAAGATACCTACCATCATCTCTCAAGGCCAGAGCAAGTGACCATTTTTCGTCTCAGAACTGGACATAACAGACTAAACCAACACATGTACAGGCGGTTCCACCTTACGACATCATCCGCTTGTACTTGTGGAGAAGCAGAACAGACCACAGAGCACATACTTCAATGTTGCAGTACGTATCAGCTGCTGAGAGAAGAGATCTTGCCTTTGTCAACCTCTTTTCTTGAAAACCTGTATTAGCCTGTGGAAGAACTGCAGAAAACCACAGATTTCATCTTGAGAACGGCTCTCCAAGTGTGATACCAGCGATCGAAACGAAGAAGAAGATGTGTTGTTGGGGATTTTTTGTGTGTGAAATTGAATTGGGGACTAAATTATATAGACCTATGCTTTATGAACGCGTCATAATTTGTGATCTGTTTCGTTTCATTGCACCTGGGCGCACGACTTAGGCCGCTATAAGCGATAAATTCCTTCAGTCTTGTCTTGAAGAGTTTTGGTGTGGATATGAACCTTTAAAAGGAGATTGACGTGAGCGCACACACACGCACGCAGGCACGCACACACGCACTCACGCACCCATACACACACACACACACACAGGAAAAGATCAACAGGCAAGCACGCATGAAATTGCTTAAATTGCGTACATATACTCACACACGCACGCACGCTCACGCACATGAACGAATGCAGCCACGCGCAAATGCATAACACACGCGAAAAGCGAATACTTAGTAGATATATCACAAGTACTTTATTGTTTTAAACATGCAAACAGGTGCACATCTACATACATATTCACGCACGGATCACAACAATGCCACACACTACTTAACTACTAAAATCAGATAAAAACACAGACGCTTTAAAAAGTACATGCATATACACACATATATGGACACAATTCAAAATCTTATCTTAATTATTCTATTAATTTTCATTTAAATCTTATATTCATCATGGTTTAAATTCTTATTAAGTGCACATTTTCGTCATTATTATACTCTATTTTATAGTATTCGGAGCGAGTCGTAACTAAGTTGGAGACAACTTGTGACTCAATCCGTATTGTCTTTTGAACAATAAAATATGTTTAAACTGTGTAACTACTCTTGTAGGGGCGTACACTCACCCATATAGATTGTCTTTCTACGAAACGGTTGTCAGCAGCATATTGTCGTGGATGGCCTATATGGGCCGTAACGGATGGATCAGATCTGTCACTCAAATATATGATGTCATAATCAATGGACCTTTCCAGTTTTAGTTATACCCCACCCATCTCTAGCTAAGCTCCACCCACGCTCCGCCCGTGTTGGGATCGAGTACTTCCTGACCATTAATTTCCAGAAAACTGTACAGGTAAGCTGTTGACTATTTTGAAACTATGCCAGCAACAGCGCCCAGTCAAATTAGTTTCAACATATTCGACAGAATGCTTATTAAATAGTAAAGCCATACAATTCGTACAACGTATCAGACTATTAAGCGTTAAAGACGGGCTTAATTGAATCATTCATGACGTAATGATTATGACGTCATCATACACGCCACTTGTGATCATATAATCGATGGATAAACTGGAAAGGTGAATTACGTCACATGTAGGCTGGCGTCACAATCATAATTAACAGAGAATATACTGTGCGATGAAGCTGAGGATGTCAGTCAGGTATAGGCCTACGAATTGTATGTCTTTGCTCGCTGTACCATTTACTAACAATTATGATGGATATTTTGACAGCAACAGCAACCAGTCAAATTAGTTTCAAAATATTCAACAGCTTAAAGGTATAATTAATAATTAATTAATTAAAATACTAATAAATTAATGGGATTATGACAATTTGGGGTTCAAAGTATATAAAGCTATCCCAACACGCGCAAAACGTGAGCGTTTCAAACTTGAAGCTTACAACCATAGAAAACATCCAGCTAACTTTGGTTAAAGTTAAAATCCACTAAGCGGTTAATGAAGCGATGTGCCTTAAAGGTAAAGTTGACAAACTAAGAATAATTTAGCCCAGTGGTTGTTGAGAAGTCGTTTAACGAAAATTTGATGACTAGACAGAGGAAAGACGGCAGACAGACAGCCGACACTCCCCATAGCAAAAGCTCACTTGACCTGTCAGCCTAGGTTAGCTAATAATAAGTCGATCATAGTTGCTTAATCGAAGCTAACACCGGTGCAAATGTAAAGGATTTATGTGTATGTGGAATATATTAGAATGAAATGGAAGCTATTGTTGCTGCTGCTGCCTAGTGGTCCATTTATTCTTTTTGACGGCGTTTCCGCGAGACATGTTACACACAATTTGTCGCTTGGCATTTCATACTTGTCAGGAATTTGACATCGTCCTACCGCACGGGCCTCGTCCTTCCCGCTCAGCTACAGTATCAGATACTGCACTTGCAGGCATTTGATGTCTGCGTTAAGTTAATGAAGTTATTGGCTTGATTGGCGTCTATCGAGTCCCTGATTCCAGGTCCCATTCACGCAACATATAGGCGATTTTTATCTCAGTCTATTATGCCATACCCGATAACTTCCCCAGTTTTTACACTTGCCCATATGTCCGAAACCACGTATTAGGTAATGCTGACCAGTCCGATAGCCTTTATGACATATGATGCGACGTATTGCTCTGTAAAATCGCAAATTTGTCCACTTTGTGCAGAAAACGACTGATGAATCATGCAATTTTGCAATCGATTACGTCACAGTCAGCTCGCCTGAAATCTTATTTTGCACGTATTTCCCTACATCCTTTCGGTGATTGATGTATAACCCACCACATATGTTAGTCGCATTCTGACGTGTTTTTCTATACTTCATCAGGGTAATTTTGAATAATGTTCAAATAAGATATCCTCCAAAAATACCAGTATTCGTGCCACTTTTTATTTCGTAGATCCCCACACTTGGAAGTGCACGACAATATACTTATAATTTTCAAATCAACGGAGCATATACGCCATGACAGGCATCTACGACTTTCAAATATGTTAAACAGGTCTGTAGTAATGTTTAATGGTGTCATGGGCGAGATTAAAATCCGCCCCCCCCCCCCCTCTGGCACCAACTGGGGTTGGGATCATTCCCAATGAAATAATCAAATTTAGATGCTTTTAGATACGATAACTGAAGGGAACCAGCATAACATGAACATTCACGCGCATCGCAAATTGTTCTATTCTTAAAAGTGGTGCCAAAATTTTGAAATCTAAGTGCTCTTGCGGGACATTTCCGACATTTCGGAAAGGAAACGTCATGATATGACGTTTCAAACTGCTATTTTCACTGTGGTGACAGAGTTGACACCCATATCAGTTGGATGACCGACCCCCTCACTACTATATTTTTAGTGGATGATAGTGCACACTGCGTCCCGATTAGTATTAATAAATCAACAAAGTAATGGCGCACGCTTCGGCACAAGGTAACGTCTAAAGGCTACCTGCCTACCATCCATATCCATTGATTGGTCTGGGTATCTGATTCTGAAATATAAACACAAGGAGGCAAGATATAATCATGAAATGTTTATACCAAAAGTGGGGTTCAGAGCAAAATGTTCTTGGACTGAGGAGTATAAGAGCAGCTGGAACTAACATACTCAGTCCATGATTGGATCAATCTATAGTAATATCGCGTCAGTTGTTTCCATGTAGTACAATGGATGGACCCGATCTGTCACTCAAGTATCTGATATCATAACCAATGGCATCATATATATACCATATGCAGCAACAGTACCCGGTCAGATTAGTTTCAAAATATTCAACAGCTTTCCTTGAAAATTGGATTTTGAGAAATCAGGGTTCAAAGTATATAATCGATTACAACACATGCACCACGTGGGCGTGGCTTAGCAATGAAGTGACAGGGCATAGCTAGAAATGGATCCCTCTATTGACTATCAGTGACCGATCTACCCACTAGTCAAATGCTAGTAATATTGAAATATATCTAACGCAGTGCTAAAAATTAATTTTTTTAATCATGATCTATACTGATCAGTACAGCAGAAAATTCAGAGATCCCTGGAATTTTTCACTGATCTGTACTGTTATAACTGGAGTATAAAATTAATCAATTGTTCTGAAAGCACCATTTACACCATATTATTAGGATAATTAATCATTTAATCGTCAAGAAGTCAAAACGTATGCTTACCCAATGCCCATTTGCAGGCCAAGAGAATCTTTATTTTGAATATTTACCATTGGAATGACTGCCTCGTTTATCGATAACCGAGGTAGTCATTCCAGTGGTAAATTAAAAAAAATCTTCTCTTGGTCTGCAAATGGACATTTTAACACTGGAATGATGGACTCGGTTAGCTAGCCAGCCACGCCAGTCATAACATTTAAGAAAAGAATATGCGTAGATTCTTCCCAGATATCATTGCTATGTTGGGCGAATGTTGTTCTACAAATTGTATGGCTTTACTATTGTATTAATATCATGTTGAATATTTTGAAACTAATTTGACTGGGCGCTGTTGCTACCATAGGCAGCAACAGCACACAGTCAAATTAGTTACAAAATATTCAACAGCTTAACTGTATAATTTTCAGGAAATTGATAGTCAGGGCATTCGGGGATTGATCAATTCCAAAACGACGAAGTGTGGTTGGGGCTTATATAGAGGTGGGCGGGGCCTAGCCAAAACTGGAAAGGTCCATTGGTTGGCACCATCACCATTGGTGGAGAATGGTTGGGCCAATGTTAGCATAAATATCAGTGGCAAAATTACAGTTGG
>JAVVLW010000739.1:15000-25000 GCA_034401795.1 Chaetoderma sp. LZ-2023a
AAACCAATGAGCAGAATGGTGTTCGGCCAACCTAGACAGCCAACATTGGGCCGATATTACGACATACGTTTGGCCAGCATTGGATAAACACAGTCTTGTTATCTGGGTTGGCTTGCAAAAAGCAACATTCCACAATATCATTTCAAAGAAAACTGATGAGTGAAGGGTTAATATAATCCCTGCAATATTTGGTGTTTATTAGCTTTAGACCAAACATGTACAGAGATGAGATAAGATAGCATTACATTCCTCATATTTATAGAGGAATGCAATGATATCTCAGTACATGCTTGAAATAGCTTAGTGCATTATGGCAAATGACATTTCTGGACATACACATTCTGTTTTAAATAAACTTACCCATTTCTTTGTTTAAGATAATGGCCTTTCTAAACAAATTAATTTGACTATATGAATAACACATTCATATAGAGAATAAGACATTATCATTGACTTAACCCTTTAATGACTAAGCTGGCCAAAAGCAATTCATGTAGTGGTCTATGGGAATGTCAATTTGCAGGCAAAGTGAAAACTATTTTTGAAACTTTATCACTGAAATAACTGGCATGATAACATAGCCAGTCATTCCAGGGGTAATTTTTCAAAAGGTCATTTCTTGTCCTTCAGATGGACCTTCAATAATCAAATATTTTTGATATTCTTGACCGAATTTAGCTATCAAAGGGCTAACAGTAAATGTAATAAAAATTCCTTTTGTTTGCACTGACTGACCTGAGAAAACTGACATAGTATAACATTGGGTGAACTTAACTTTGACAAAGTTTGTCTTCTTGCGTATCTCGCTCAGGTACCCATCTCGGGACGTAACTACTGAGCAGACCACTCAAGCCTCCGGAACGTACATGTTGTCTGGTCGACGAGTCCGAATCTGATTAGCGACTTCTAACTATGTGTCAGCACAACCACAAATAACAGGACTAAGAAAGGACAGCACAAAAGCATTGAATAAGCACTGTATCCAGTTAGCACAGGGCAGATGAAGCAGTTGGCAGACTATGACGACCTTCCTTGAAGGCGTGGAGGACGCACTAGGCCCTTCCAGTCACCATAGACTTAGTTTGCAAGTGCATCCATTGCCACTATCAAAGTGCCAATATCGAGCCGTATGAGACGCAGTCCATGGGGCCTAACTTTTAGATGCATTAGCATTAAGTTTTAAATGGCCAAAAGCTCACTGCTAGAGCCGTGCCACCATAATTATGTTTTCGCAGTGAATTCCTGCTTTGGCTTAAAGGTTATCCTATGGTGTATCAGTGAAGGTACTGGGGAAGTGAGTGAAACGTCACCGTTTCGGTTCTAGTGGTCGAAAAACCTGTTGGACAGGTATAGAAAAACGGTTCACTATGTAACTCGTGTGAAACCGTGAAAGAGACTTTACCTTAAACAGTCTACTTCTCGTTGAGCAGTCGTCCTTAGCTACTAATATATCCTATCCGAAATATCTGAGCTTCTATTAGGGTTACGCTAGTTGAGCCGTGTCCCATGTCTATTGGTGCAGGCACGAGAGATGGTCCTTAATCAAAAAGTCTTGCCATTTAGAGAATGGTGTGATGCCTATTGTAAGTCTGTAGTGAAAAACGGCTTAAGTTAAGATGATTTAGGCACTTATAGTTATAGCACTAGATACTTATGCTATTTTAACCACATTTTGGCGTGGTTCAGACAGGTCTGCCGAGATATCAGATCGAGAAGTTCGATGCACAGCAAATTTCAGTTGATGTAGTCCGAATTGGCGCCTTCCAAAGATTTAAAGGTGTTACATTACAGCACCTCTAATAGTTTGAGGCGGCTTATAACCTTGTCATGCTTTTTGGTCTATTAGTCCCAAAAGGGACAGAAAATTAAGTCGGCGACATATCAACTGCTGTGGCATCTGATCATGGTCTCAGGTGGTTTGGCGTACTTTGAGTCATGTTCTGGCGTATGCTTAGATGGGAGTAGCTTAGTGGTGATGAACATCGCATCGGACTACCTCTCTGTCCCGACTGAGGAATTGCTGGTGCCATGGGCTGAGCGATACCACCAAGCTGATTGTCTGCCCATAGGCCAGATGCTAGGCAAGAATTATAGACTTCTCTAGTTGGTGTACAGCCGAGAGGATAGAGAGACGCATGTTGCGCGTAATAATAAGAGATAGGCACATACGTGTGCAAAGAGGTGGGGTTGGGGAGGCATGCCTTTGAATTATTGGCCCGGCTTTCTGAGGTCTGGTACTTTTATTTTGAGTATTTATTTTAAAAACATAAAAATATATAAATACTTTTATTGTTGTGCTTAACAATGGCTCGCGAGGGTGCCTTCTTTTGGCAGCAGGAATATTTACATCCCGGGCCGAAGACGCCCAGGCTCCTAAGCGCATATACAGTTTAAAGACATAGAGTGTGTACATATTAAAGTGTGGCTCCATATGAAGTCACATGAACGGCTCGCACCATCCTCGCCTAATGAGTTTTATATGTATCAAGGTATCTATCCTGTCCTCAGAAGACATGGCGCCGTGAAAACAATTTTTCTAAGAATAGTCACAGTCACAATGATGGTACCAAGCTAGCATAGCATGGTCTGTGTATTTTCTGTGTGCGAATCGCTTATGGTCCGAGTCCCTGGCTGAAATGTTCGGGTCCAGCGCCATGGTGAATGGCGTAATAGGTGTCGACATAGTCCAGTGTGCTGGAGAGATAGGGCTGAACATGACGCTAGCCTCAGCTGTAAAGTCCGGGTTTGGCGCTGTTGCCGAAACCGATCATTGGCTTTGGTGCTGACATTCGCAAAATAACCACTGGTACGTTCCACGAGGAATGGCATGGATATTAGGATCGTTGACCGCTGATGGCATAATCACTTTGCGAACCTTCCCACTAAACACCTTTGATAGAGTGGTCCATTTTCGGACTGTAGGGTCAGTTACTACACTTACTGCAGGCGCCGACGTCACTGGCGCGGCTGTAATGGCTACTTCACTTGCTATTCGTAAACTTGGTGCAGTGGAATGTTCCGAAGCCGGGGTCACTATTTCGAGGTCACCGGATTCGGCTGAAGTGGCTACCAAATACAATGGGCTGAGCAATACTCGTGGTGTAATGTGCTCTGTCTGTACCTTAGTTGGCGAATAGGTGGTGCTATGTGGTGTTCGCTTTACCTTGCGCTTTGTCTTGGCGCAGACCACTAAAAGAGGCGAATGCTGACAGATAATTGGCCCAAGATTGGCCCATGTCATCTTCCCATCCCCGTATTCCAATTTAATCACCATGACTTGGGTGGTGTATTGTCACGTTGTGTGTCATGTCAATGCGTCGTGCCATAAAAAGTTTATCACAGGTAGGGCAGAAGGTGCGCACTAAGACATGATCGTGGTCAATATGCAGTCGCCTTTCACCACGTCTTTTGAAATTTCACGAACACAACAGTCCACAACCAGGCAGTGGCTGCGTGCAGATAAATCCGACAGACAACGGTGGATTGGATACATCTTCATCGGAGGTCACTGACATAATAGGTTCAGCACCGAGCTCCTTAAGCTGCTGCTCTGTCAAAGACCTCTTTCGTCTGGGCTTACTTATACAGCACCGGCTGCGTTTATTATTTACTTGCTATAACTAAGTCTTTTTTTTGTTTCTTCTACAGTTTTTCTAGTCTTACTGATACTGGATTTTGTTGCCAAGCGCAAAGGGTGCCTATTTCTGGTATGTTCTACCCTGGCGCTGAATTTAGTGGGAAAATGAAGTTCTGGGCGAAAATCCTGCCTTATATATACTTCGTGACGTCACAGGAGGGAGACCTATACGGAGGCATTAGGCCGTGGTTCTCTCTGCACATTGTGACCACCTCCAGGTCAAGTGTAATTATTGCTTATAATCCCTCATGCCCTCTTGGCGTTCTGTAGGAAGATTAAGCAAGGTAGTATAAGGTGGAACATATAGAGACTTCATTGCCCACGGACAGGAATTACCAGTTACTAATCAACCATTTAACCAGGAACTACTTATTCCTGAGGAGGGTCTAAATTTTAAGGCGTGATTCGGTTTTCAGTCTACGACGTTATATATAGACAGGCTTAATTAATTCTTAAGCCAGGTCGTCTGAAGGGGAGGAGAGGAGCACGTTGATGTCGTAGACACCCCAGGTGACAGTGCCACATCCTCTTGTCCGAGTTTCCCTGTGAGCGGTGGTAGGTAGGCGAGTTCTGGCGACATGAAGTCGATAACTGTGCGAGAGAGTTTATCGGAATTTGTCAAGGAAGAAAGTCGGTTGTTTTTACGTGCTGCTTGTCAGTACAGGGTTGATTAGAGAATGGGTATTTTTATTTTGACATGCGCTATGGGAATTTTCAAACTGAATAGATACAACAGTATTTGGCATTGTTAAATGGTGCGAGTATGTGGTTTTGTGTATTCCACCTGCTTTGGTTAAACACACGTGTCAGCATGTTGTAATTCTGCTGATTGACGCAGGTGTAGAATAGATATTCCCTGACAAGGTTCCTAAGAATCAGCCATTCGGGATAGGTGTAGGAGAATTTTTAGGAATTCTAGTAATGGAAGGACTGTTTGGTTTTCGACACCACTATTACCCAGCCAGTGCTTTCACAATTTGTGGCACGCTTATTAGAATAACCGAAATCGTAACGGTCATGGTTTGTACTGGACGTTATACTTCAGGTTAGGCATGATCATATTTAAATGGCCATGGTTACTGCGCCATTTGTTTTTAAAATAGGAGTAGCGTATACCGGAATGGGTTGGCTTCCAAGCAGTCATCTCTCGTAGGATGATCTAGCCACACCATTCGTAGACGGAACGTTTTTAACAGTATCGTACAGCTCCTAAATATGGTCACAATAATACATAATACAATAATACAATAAGGCCTCTGTCCGAAGATTCAATGAGATGATCAATTACTGAGTATCAGTTTCCCGTGCAGTCTTGGCGGTTGTTCGCGTGACTTATCTTTACTGTTAGACCAGGCGCTGTCATGTGTGTTAATGTAAAACGGAGGGGTGGTACCATTATGTGATTGACGTGATAATTTCGTAGAGCAATGTATGCGTTCACTCTGTTACAAAGGAGCCTAAGGCGGGACAAAGTTACATTAGAGCGAAGAGACCATCATAGCATATTGCAGTTCTTGGATCCTTATGTAATCGAGCCTCGCGTTCGGTAGCAAAATCCTACTAGCTACTGACTGCAGTGTGCGGGAACTCTTGCTCTCTTAACGATATTATCTGAATTACGTGTATTAGGGTGTTATTATTTAATTAATGTAATATAATGGAGTAGCGTCCGAGAGAAGGGATGCTCCTCTTTGGCGTGGATTGATGGTTTCTAGTTGTTGCTCTGTAGGCGCCGTTTCTGGTTCGACACCAGGCGAGTGTAATGGGTGTAGCTGGTTTATATCTTTGTATGGCATAGTGCTTGGTGCAGGGGAAGAATGAGGTGCAAGCTAGGTTGATTATATAATTCAGTGGCACAACTTAATCGAGTTTTTAAACGCGCCTTTTATTGATGGGTATATACGTTTTGGCGCCAATGATGATATTTTTGACGCCAATCTGAGTTTTATCATGATGAGTTTATAATATCGTATCAAGGGTTGTTGACTGGATACGTGCACGTGTTGATGGTCTGTTGTGGGTGACATAGGGTGTGTGTGTGGGGTGTGTGTGGCCGCTATGTCGTAATGAAGTCTTAATTGCTAGCTAATGTGCTGTCCGATGGTGTGTTCCAACATGTGAAGTCGTGATTCTTGCGCACTAAGGATGGCTAGATAACGTAGCCTCAAGGGCATGTGGTGTTGGTGAGATGTGACGCTATGTGTATTGGGGTTGTTTTGATTAATCATGGTGGTGTGTTGGTGCGGGTGTGGGGGTGTGGGGGGGGGCGTGGTTATATGGGCGGAGATTTTGGCGGGGAGGATGGATTTTGAATGTTCAGTCACAAAATGTCCGACACATATTCATACTATGTTTAAGAGGAGAAAACAATCGGTTCAAGAAATTGCGATCAGGCTGCCCAGTCGGTTACTACCAGTTGCTAGGGAAGCCGCGGGCACACTGGGGATTGATCCATATGGGGGACTAAGTTCTCTCATACCAGTGGCATGTTCAGCCACTGGCGACAAGTGGGATGTAAGGAAAGGAGGGCATGCGATATTTAAGCTTGGTGTTGGTGAGGCTAGCGCGGTTGGGGAATTGGCTGGGAATCGTGGAATGGAAGGTTGGATGGATCGAGGGAACCGTTGGTTTGGAGACAGTGAACATAGAAATTGGACAGGCATGGGCGGGTTCCAAGATTGGCTTTCCACCTGCTTATTATAACAGGCCGCGGGTTCATCAGACCCTTTCACTTCTACACCGGCTATTACATATATCGTCGCCTGTGAAACAGATTGAGTGGGGTATGCTTCTGCTTCCATTTGGGGTAGCTAGATAAAGGGTGTGATAGCGTGAAGTGGGTTGGAATGGGAAGAAGAAGGTGGAACAACTTCCCGCCCTTCTCCTTGGACAATACATACGAACAGGACTTCAGATACAGCTTACCAGACCTAGTAGACTTGGGCTGAGGAGGGAGGACCATCATCAACTGAATGTAGGTCCAACTCCTCCCTTAGTGGGAGAAGGACCGAACTTGCACCGTCGTGCAGGGGGTAGATTTCGGGAGTATTTGCCTTCGAAGAGACATCGGTCTGGGTGTTGGTGTCTAGCAGCATACCAGGCCCGAGCTCAGGCTCTGGGTTGGCGCCAATACATGGCTTTAGCCGACCGAAGTGAATTACTGAGGTCAGGCCATCTGGGGCACGGATCAGGTAGGTAACGTCAGACTTCTTAACTACTACCACATAGGGACCTTTCCATTGGTAACTCAGTTTACTAGGTACATTTGCAGAACATCTGGTATCGTGAACCCAAACCATATTCACCAGAGTTACGATGTACTCGACGGTCATGCTACGTTTTCTGCCGCCGATGTACAGAAGGAAGGGTGTCTCTTACGAGTGCCTGTTCGATCCTTTGGTGCATGAGTTCTACATAAAGAGAAGGTGAGTTGATTTCTTCCAGGATTCTAGGCATGAATAGATCCAGGGGCAAGGCTAACTCGTGGCCCAGCATGGGTTTCGCAGGTGTAAAACATGTGCTGGTGTGGATGGAGTGCGGTATGCCAGGAGTACGTATGGGAACCATAGGTCGCAATCCCGACAATCAAGGTGTGTTTCCTTAGTCAACATGATCACTAGGGTTCAGTTGCACCTCTCTACCATCCCGTCACCTCGTGGATGATAGAACGTGGTATGCGTCTTGACGATATGAAACAATTTGCAGAGCTCGGTGATCAAATGGGTCTCAAAATCCGGACCTTGGTCGGAGTGTAGCTCATAAGGTATACCAACACGACAGAAGACATTGCTGCCAAGACATCTGCTACAGTAGCGGCCTCTTGGTCTGGCAAAGGGTATATTCTTCTTCTTTCAGATTTTAAGCACCCTCTGAATGAGCACCGCCATATGCATAGTTTAAATTTTAGCAACGACCTCTATTGGCAATGCAAATAATTATATCTAATTCTCATTGTATATCAAGCAAGTAATTAGTCACCAATGTATACAGTGGCCGATCCAGGAGTGGGGATGACCTGGGTGGCAAAGCAAGATTAGCAGCAACGTATCGCGTCGCGATGCTCCTAATTATTGGAGGGAAATACAAACAATATCATGATATACTGTACAGCTCAGTGTTCAAAGTTTTACTAACTAAATGTTACTGTTTTTGTTTTGGAAACATGTTATGTTATTTCTGACATCGTTCGCTAGGATTTTAAAATCACGTTTGCAACAGATATGTATGCGAATAAATACGTGAATGTACAATCCATCTTGGTAAGAATGACATGATATCGGACATTAAATATATTTACGGAGCTATTTAAAGTGGGGCTTCAGTTATTCAATGTGAGCCATTCGACCTGATTTTTTTGCGCGAGGATAGTCATTCCATGTGCCCTCTTTTGTCAATTAAGAGTACTGCTACAGGGAATTCCGTGTAGTGAATTTGGAAGCGACAAATCCCTCTGCGCTGGCAGCCATGGGACATGCTCGCTACCCAGCAGGCACATGACGTTGTTTCAACGTTGAATCCACGTGGATTCAACGTTGAAACAACGTTATGTGCCTGTTGGGTAGGGGAACGAACTCGCGAGTCTAACAGTGGAGCGGTTATGGTGTGATATAATATCGACGTGAATAATTTTCCAATGCAAATATAATTAGACGGGAGAGTGGCCTCCCCTTTGGTTTTGTATATGGAATCGATATCTAAGTTAAATTCGGGTTCGTTGTCGAGGTACCCAGCTTACCCCGATCACATATCCGAACGACGAGAGTATAGTCGGAATACGGTATCATGGGGTACAAATTATCCGACTCGAGTACTCCCGCGTCGAGTGAGAGTATAAGTGTGCGCATGCGCAGACATGTAAACAAATATGGCGGCTTTTAACAAGAGTACAGTAACTCTGTAACACTGTTTACATTTCTTTTCAAGTTGCCCTATTTTAATCCGATTATTCTCTTTTGCATTCGGAAATGACACTCTTTTACTCCTATGTGCGTGTACAGTCCGCATGCGCAAGTACTACGTGATACCTCCGATCGGATTACCTCCACAACATATCCGGACTTAGGCCTAGTCTAAAATATGTTAGCATCTGCTACCGCTGTGTTCATTTCATTGCCAATCAATAGGTTGATTATCAAGTCATTCCAGTGGTAAAAAATTCAAAAATAGTATTCTCTAGGCCTGCAAATGGACATTTGATAAGCAAATATTTAATCAATTAAAAGGCTAAAGAAAAACGCTGTTTCACTTATTTCTAACCAGATTAAAACGCTATAAAATCTTTTCGTCAGTTTCAACATTTCACGTCAGATTTTTCACCAAATGGTCTCTGTTCATATTTTGTCTGATCAGATTTTGTCTGATAGATTAATCGGACCGTGTAACCCTTTAAATGTTCGCTTATTCATATCCATTTGCATACCAAGCCGAAACTAGTTTCAAAATCTACTACTGGAATGATTGGCGTGGTTTTCAAGCCAGTCATTCCAGTGGTTAATTAAAAAAAAAAATGTCTTCTCTTGGTCATTCCCAGAAGGCCACTCTAGAGGCCGGTTGTGGCCGGCGTCGCCATGAAAGAGTTAAAGCACACATTCTGATTGGCAACGCCTTCAATAAAATTGAACTTGTCCAACTGGCGAGATCCGACTTCAAATTTCGGATATCAGACTTTTGTTTTCACGATCCGATTTGATCGAATTAGACTAATATAATCCGTTTAATCTGAAAATGAAAACCGACCTTAAAATAATAGTCCAATTTCCGACGTTTGCGCATTCAATAACAGCACGTAAGGTCAATACCGAGTCAACAAACATTTTCTAGACCAATGAAATAACAGTATATGGTCACGTGAGCTCTGTGGCGGGTAATAAATAATATATTATTTCAGATATCATTTGGGACATGAACTTATTACATAGCATTGTATTAATTTCAAACATTCGATTCACCCGTATTGATTCATGAGAAAGTTTGATAAAGTTAATAATATCTCCGGGGGTCAACATCGGCCTAGAGCGTAAAGAAATTAATAAATGTCTAAAGGATCATACAGGGCCTTTATTTATGGCGACTTTATTGTTTTGCAGTGTAGTAGGCCATAACGCAAAAAACCCCAAACACGATGTTTGTAAATTCTTAAAAGCCTCTGTCTGACATGGAATGGTTTTAAAATATTATTATTTGGCCTACCTGCCGTTGGAAAAGTAAAAAAGCAAATAACAGCTTAGTATCATTAATTGAGGTAGAAAACGATCGCTGGCATACAAGACTTAAGGTAAGTAGTCGCATAGCAAAGACATGTGTATTCTTCCTCTTAACAGTACATGCGCATAAAGCGCATTTCCAAACTTTACTCCTAGGGGT
>JAVVLW010000746.1:0-25000 GCA_034401795.1 Chaetoderma sp. LZ-2023a
CTTAAACATGCGTCTTGGTATATGTCTGTAATAGGTAGTTCTCAGCCCGTGTTGATTATGGACTGGAACGCAGGGAAGAGAATTTTTGAAATTTCCTTATAATTATACTGTTAGATTTTTGACACCGCTTTACCGACCCATGCGCTAATGATTTGTAGCCCGGTAGAGCAGTTGTGTTCTTAATCAAAAATATAACAGTAAAGTTGTAAGTAATTTGATGTGTGGTTTAAACAGATCTATTCAGGTGGCAGATCAATGTTACTGATCCCGACAAGATAGCTGTGTTTTCCGAGCGGGAGGGCTTGCCACGCATTCTTCTCAATGGGTAGAACTAGCTCCGTCCCAGCCTAGACCAGACACATTAATACCAATTGTTAAATTACAGTACAACTCGAAAGTGGGTGCCACAGTTATTACCATTTACAATGCCGTCGTTTGGAGATTGTGAATACAGTCAACCTGAGTGTCTGTGTTTCTGACATGTTGGTGATTTGAATCGGATACGTGTGGCTGGTTATCTGTGGATGATACTTGCGCTGTGGTGACGGTGACGTTTTTATGGCCGCCAGGTGCGGGAATGGTGTGGGGGTGGGAGAGGCGGCGTGATGTCAACTTTATCGAACCCTGAGGGTATTTCAATCTGTAATGGCCGAGCCCGTGGGTGGGACAGAGTTACTTTAGAGCACAGATGACCTGTCGGATGCTGTCGTAACTTTGATCAATCCATTGTCGAATTCAACTTTTCGCTAGCAAATTCCTACTCGTGACTGACGACAATGCGGGCATCTAGATTTAGCTGTTTCCGTACGATGTCGGGAAAAGAGAAAGGAAGGATCCATTGGACAAACGATCCTCCCGTGATGCATACTGTAGATGGCTGTAGTGCATTTCTTATATCCATATGATCAGTTCTCCCGTAACTGGATAAGAAGGTGTGTGCGGGAGATTTGTCGGCTGTTGTCTGTTGATGATAATGTTGTTGTCGGGATGTCCGGGCTGCTGTATGATGCCAATGTTATAAGCGAAGTGGGTGTATTCCAGTTTTCCATGCTGGTGAACGCCAAGTCTGTTGTTATTGCGGGAGGTATGGTTCTGCGGGAGATATTAGAGCATTTGTTACGGGAATCTTTATGTCTCTATCGGGAATTAATTAATACCGGTAGGTGCTGCTAAATGCTGTCGTTGCTGATGTTGAATGGCTCTGTTATGCTGAGTATAACCGAGTAGGTATGTGATGTACGCGCAATGATGAATTGACGTATCCAGCCTTGAGGGCAGGTGTGTTTTGTATGTGATGACGTTCTGCCTGTTGTGTGATATCCTGACTGCTCACGGGGGAGTATGGTAGGCCAAATGGATGGGATGGCCTTTGGATAGTGGGATGTGGTCATCTCCCGTTACACGACGGTTGGTGTCCTGTCGTAGTTTTTAGACACCAGGAAAATTCGAGCCGAGAGTCTGCTGAACAGGCTGCTTCCCTGTCCACCACGGGGGGTACTGTTGGTCGGTGCAGTGCGGGATGCCACCTCCTCTGTTGCAGCAGTCTCTCTCATATCTGAAGATTGATGGTCAACCGATAACGAGTGGAGTGCGAAATGGACTGGGCCGGTGATGTCCGAACTTGGTGTATAGATTAGGGACGTCAGTGGGATTTTGGGTAGTGGTGCAGTGATGGATATGGGTGCCGCTTGGTTGGGAATTGGTCTAGCATTTTCGGTAGGTGGTCGAGTACACCTTGTTGTACGGTTCTGTGGTTCTAGACACGCCAGGGCTTCATCTCGCCTCTTCACTTCCATGCTATTCACCACATGTTCCACCCCACAGGAAGCATGGCTTGGGTCAGCCTCAGCTCCCGCATGTGATAACTCTATGAGGGGGGTTGGGAGGGGGGGGGGTGGCATAGCATGCAGTGGGTGGGAATGGGAAGAGATCGGAGGAACAACTTTTCCATCCGGTCGCTTGGACAAAACAAACACAAAATTCTTCAATTACGACTTCCCAGATCGAGTAGACCAGTGCTGAGGAGGGAGAGGGCGAGTACGTATCTCGTCATCGTCGTCAATGTTAGCTGCTTGTTCACCCACTTCTGGCATGGTAGACGTGGGACTGAACTGGCACTGTGGTGCTCTGCGCTAACTGTGGGAATACTAATTTCTATAGAAATATCTGTCTGGGTACCGGTGTCACGAGAAATGCCCAGTCCGAGCTCTGGTGCTGGGTGGTCACTGACACAAGTTTTAAGTCGATCGAAGTGGATGACTGAGGTCAGGCCATCCGAAGCACGGATATGGTAGGTCACGTCCGACGTCTTACCTACTACCACATAGGGGCCTTACCATTGGTAACTCAGTTTACTTGGCACGTTTGCAGATTGTCGTGAATCGTGTGTCCAAACCATTCTTCCTGCGTCATACGGATCTCCATGCACCCTGCGGTTGTGCCATGTCTTTTGCCGCCGGTGTGCAGTGGATAAGGTTTCTCTTCCTAACTCGTGGGCTTGTTCTATCCTTTACCGCAGGAGTTCAACATAGAGAGACCTCCTGGTATCCGAGGCATGGCCAGATCCAGGGGTAAGGCTAATTCATGGCCTAACATTAACTGAGCAAGGGTGTAGCCCGTGCTGGAATGTACTGAAGTGCGGTAAGCCATGAGCACATACGGGAGCCATAGGTCCCAATCTCTACAATCAAAGCGTGTTTCCTTAGTAAGCATCTCCGCGAGAAATCTGTTGAATCTCTCTACCATCCCGTCACCCCGGGGGTGGTATGGAGTCGTCCTTGTTTTGACGATATAGAACAATTTGCAGAGCTCTGATATGAGCCAGCTCTCAGAATTACTTCCTTGATTGGAGTGCAACTCATAAGGCATACCAAAGTGGCAGAACACATTGCTGGCCAAAACCTCCGCTACGGTGGATGCCTCTTGGTCCGGCAAAGCAAATGCTTCTACCCACTTCGTAAAATAATCTTGTAATACGAGGATGTATTTATTTCCATCATCCGTCATATTCAAGGGTCCGAGCACGTCGATAGCCACTCGCTCCCACGGTGCACCAACAATCTTAATTTGAGATGGTGCGATATGGTGTTGGCCAACAGCGCGTCTTTGGCATGGACACATTTAGCAACCCATGCCTTGACACTATCGCGAATCCCGATCCAGTGGAATCTCAATTTGATACAGGCAACAGGTCTTTCCACGGCCAGATACCCGGCGTTATCATGCAGTTGTTTTATTATAAGTTCACGATAACTTTCCGGGACTACCAGATGGTCATTAATATACAGAACGTTATTTATTAATCGACATTCTTCGAACCATTGGTAATAATATTTTGCCGTAGTGGAAAGTGGTGTTACTGATTCCTTGGGAGGACGTACCCCCTCCTGGATCCACGTGTATATACTTCGTGTCTGTACGTCTGTCGTTTGGTTGTGTGCGATTTTCTCGGGATTCCACTCTGCGCACCTCAATTCGGGGAAGTCCGGAGATGGTTGTGTTGACTGTGTCATGGTGGCGGCCTCTTCAATTCAGCTTCTGCGCCGATTCTACTAAGGGCGTTGGCATTCCCATGCAATTTGCCAGGATGGTGAACAACGTTGACGTTATAGGCCTGCAGGGATTCCTGCCATGTTGCTACCTGGCCCTCCAGATTTTTTTCATTCCTGAGCCATCGTAGTGAGACATGGTCTGTACGGAGTGTAAAAGGGCGTCCATACAGAAAGTGTTTATAATACTTGACGAAATGTACCACTGCTAATAGTTCTCGCTTGGTGGTTGCGTATCTTCTCTCCATTTTATTCAGAGTATGCGAACAATAACCCAATACCTGCTCTCTTCTGTGACCTGAGATGGAACCGAGCCAATAGCATAAGCTGACACGTCAGTGTCTAAGATGAAATCGAGGCTTGGATTAGGATGAGCAGGAATTGGGGCAGTCGTCAAGACTTCCTTCAATTCCTTGAAGGAGCCTTCACACTCACTCGTCCACTCGACTGGTCGACCTTTCTCGGTGATCTTGTAGAGGGGTGAAGCAATCTCGCTGAAATGTTGGATGTAACGGCGATAGTACCGGCATAGGTCAAGAAAACTTCGTGTCTCCCTAACTGAAGAAGGCCATGGCCACTCTGCTACTGCCTTAGTTTTTGATGGCTGAGTAGCCACTCCGTCACCGGATATGACGTGTCCCAGGAACTCAACACTCTGTCTAAAGAGATGACATTTCTTAGGTTTGAGTTTTAAATTGGCAGTGGGGAAACGTGATAGCACGGTGTCCAGATTTATTAAGGTTTGCTCAAACGTTGGTCCGAAGACTATTACGTCATCGATGTAACAAAGACGGATTTCCAATTGCAGGATGGTTAATACCTGCTCAATGAGTCATTCAAAAGTTCCGGGAGCGTTGCACAACCCATAGGGAATCTTGTGGAATTGGAAAAGGCCATCCCTACAAACGAATGCGGTCTTTTCCATGTCAGCCTCATCCATGGCTACTTGCCAGTAACCGCTGGCTAAGTCAAGGGTACAAAACCACTTGGCTCTGGACAAGGAATCCAAGGCCTGATCTATAAGTGGATACGCGTCCTTGATGCTAAGATCATTAAGGCGGCGGTAGTCAATGCAAAACCGCAAGGTTCCATCCTTTTTGCCTGCTACTACTATTGGGCTAGCCCATGGAGATGCTGAGGGTTCAATAATACCAGTCCACAACATGTCGTTCACTTGTTGGTGTGCTTTCGCTTCCTTATTAATGGGAAGACGTCGTACCGGTTGTTTGTATGGGGCGAGTATTGCCTGTGTTGATGGAGTGTCGTACAGATGAGTCTCTCTGAGATCCATGTCTCCGGGGGAAAAACTATCGTGACATTTATGTAGTAATTTACGAATTTCACGTTTCTGTGATTGCTGTAATCCAACTGTGGCATGTAGATACAAATCATGTAAAAGTTCGGGTAAATCATCAGTCATATGTGGTCATGTGACAGCGGGTGTAGGCGATTCCAATGAGATTATGTCCACTAAATGGCCACATCGTACTCCTGGTTCCAGAGTGATGGGATCTGCGGTACCATTGACCACTCTAAAAGGTATGTTTTCCTTATAAGTAGTGTCTACTATTATGTGGGGACTTGCGCATTGAGAGGCGATCATATAATCAGGATCGGGTTCTGGCACGGCGATGTGTGTGTTGCTTCCTAACTGTGGTGCGGTGGCCCATACGATTTGATCTTGTCCCGATTCAACTGTCACTGTACTGGACAATATTACAGCGCACGTATCGTATAATGATGATGCCAGTCCAAGAGGTATTCGTCGGCCGTGTATGTCGAGTTCCTGTTGTTTGCAATTGATGATGGCTTCGCTGGTACTGAGGAAATCAGAGCATCGTTATGAATAGAGGCGATGACAACTCGCTGTATGAATTGCATCGCCTCTATTTGGATGACTAAATTGACTACACTGGCTATGGGCACATCATCTCCCATAGCCGTCTGTAGGTAAATGTTTGTAGGTTTAAGGGGAGGCTTTTTATGAGGTGGGATGCTCTCATACAAGCGCTTGTTAAATACAGTGATTGAAGCACCAGTGTCGACGGTGGCACTGGTGGAAACGCCACTAAACAGACAGGCACATCTGTATATTACTTTGCGGTGTACCTGTGGAAGAGTTTCCAATGACGCCGTCTGCGACAATGGTGTCAGAGCGGAATCACTCTGTATGTACTCTGACTGTTTCCTAATTGCTTCTCTTAATGTGGTGGATGGCTGAGTGAGGAAAGGGCCAGTTCTTCGTCGCCACTGCTGTGAGGGCTGCGGTGAAGACGGAGCTCTGGGGAGTAATGGTGATGGCGATGTTGCTGTTTCAGGATATGCTGTATTGGTGTAGACAGCGGTGCACATGGGATGACGGATAAGCTCTACCTGCGCAAGCCATTTCCTACAATACTTCATGGGATGTTTTGGTGAAGCACAGTAGAAACAGTTTTGCCGCCAGGGGGCGTGTTTTTCCCTGTCGGTGCTTGCGAATCCATGGGGCAGATCGAACCGCTTCTCCTGAGTCGCTGCTGTCTGTGGATGCGGGAGATGATGCTGGATGGGGTTGTGTTCTGCATACTGTAGGTCGGATCGACCAGTCAGATACCGGCCATGCTGATCTGGGTACGCGCCGCCCGTCCTGGATTCGTTTCCTGAACACGCACCCCTGGGTAGAGCCATAAGCGTATATAGGCCTAAGCATGCGCGCGCCAGGACGCTGTTTTTGATGGAGTGCGTAGTTACGACCAAGATAGGAAGGCGTTTTTAGTGTACCGAGATGGTACCTTGTAATCCTTATTGATTGCCTGTTCCCGTTCAATCTGGCACTGATCAAGGCCAGAATTCAACGGGCTTTTTAAATCTGTAAACCATTTCAAAATGGGTTAAGAAATGGCTGAGTTATCCGCGGAAAACTCTTCTTGATTATCTTCAAAATATTGCCGTGACGTCATAACCACGTGAACGCAAAACTTCTAGAATGTTCTAGAACATTCGACTGTGCTATTATTAGCTACGCGCTGATTGGCTGTTGCTCGAACGATGATTGGCTGGAGCCTGCGTCTGTGACGTCACGAGGAGTATAAAAGGAGATGCGATCCAGTGATCGAGAGCATCCTCGGCCAGGGCCTGAACAGGTTGGATCTGTACCAGCTACTAACGGCGCGGCAGACAATATGCGTTTTCCTTTGCTATGTGTCAGGTTTTTATCCTGTAGCTTGCAGTTGTCCAACCCCCCCCCCCCCCCCCCCCGCACTACAACAATTTTGTATCTCTCCATTTACGGGAGTAATTTGGAACTTCTGATAATTGTTCACGAAAATCAATATCTACCTAGGAACACAAATTTGCGGTTTGGCCTTTACGGCCTGAATATGTGAGTCTACAGATGTAGAGGTAGGATGTTCTTTGATGGATGACTCGCCAGATCTGCCGGCCACGCCTAAAAGTGGTATTTCAACCATCGCTCCACTCATATCATGTAGGGTCTTTCGACTTTCGACCGTAGCAAGTAAACTCTGCCCAGTGCATCTTCAGAGCTGGCTGACGTACCCAGCACAGTGAAGCTTTGTTTTGTATCTTCGTTTGCCTCTGTGATCGGGTTGTTTACACCTTCCATCCGTGCCATTGGTGTACGGGAACTTTCTTCACCATGTAGTACTATCGTATCTTTTGCTGACTGCTCGTTAGATATTCTATTAGGCTTACAGCACTGAGTGATATACTCGCACCATGAGCGTTCTGGCGAGGGTCTTGTTTGCGGAAAACAGCTTGCGGGAACCAACCTGCGGGAACTTTCCAGCTTTCAGAGAGTGCATCAACTCACGTCGACTACGGATTGACGTATCAAGTTCAGTAACACGGTAGCCTAACCTCAGAATGACTACCAAGTATTCAAGTAACTATACTTCACAGTTTAATTATTTCTCTATATAGGTTTTGCTAATTATATTGTATCCGTAAAATGGTCCCGATGACTAAAAGGAACTGTAACGGTCTTAGGACCGCTAGTTATAATTTCTGTATCTGTTTATAGTTATTCTCATTTTTCTCCATGTGTTGCTAACCGCACTATAGTAGGTTCGTTAACTTGTACTGATATATATATCAACGAGATAGAGGGTGCAGCTATCGCCCCGCCCGCTAATGCTTGTACTGATATATATATATATATATATATATATATATATATATATATATATATATATATATATATATATATATATATATATATATATATATATATATATATATATATATATATATATCAGTACAAGCATTAGCGGGCGGGGCGATAGCTGCACCCTCTATCTCGTTGATAGGATGGAGTTGGCGTCGGCTACTCTTTTCCCGCTCCAGAAAGTTTTCTATACTGACCGTGGTGGCCGTTAATTGGGCCAAACTACAGTGGTCACCTAGAAATAATTTTTCTTTCAGTGCAGGTTCACCACTCAATGCATCGATGAAAGTCTCGAGATGCAGATGGATTACGCCTTCCGTATTGGTACTCGGATATGCGTGGGTGACTAGCCTCCTGATTCAGCTAGCTAACTCTGGAAGAGTTTCTCCCATGCGTCGTCGAAGATTCTTGAGTTGAAGATGACTGGTTTCTCCGAGAGCTGTGTCGCCAAATTGCTCCATCAATGCTCGTTCCAATAGAGTGTAAGTGGGTGTGTAGTCTGTTCTAAGATCCGCAAGAACTTGAAGGGCTTTTCCACAAAGCTTTGCGGCGAGATATTCACCCATTTGCTGATCGTTCCAGCGGTTAGTCCGACTTATTATCTCGAACTGGATTTTGTAATTGGTCCAGTCTTTCTCCCCGCTAAATTCGGGAGGGAGAATGACTCGGCCAAGACCGTGTGGCAAGACCACACTATAGTAGGTTCGTTAACTTGTACTGATATATATATATATATATATATATATATATATATATATATATATATATATATATATATATATATATATATATATATATATATATATATATATATATATATATATATATATATATATATATCATGATCATTTGATACCGTATTGATTGTTCTGGTTAGATTATGTATATATATATATATGGCCAGTGACCATTTGTTCATATGTTTTGCTTATTCATAGCAAATATAGGACTTCAGTACACGTAGGAAACACTATACAGCAACACTTAGATATACAGTACTTTCTCCCTCCACCAACAATTTTTCACTGAGGTCGCTGTCCATGCTATAACTCTGTTTAGCCCGACATGCTACCAACTAACCTTTTCTATTCGGCTCAATAGGATAGGTTCAAAATGATTAGAGACACTTTCTTCATTACATATTGTGTTATATACTCTTCTCCTCCGGTAGTGCGATAATCTAGCCCCGCACCCCGGTAAGACTCATAACTCTAAGATTTTGTCTTCTTCATGTTCCACTCAGCCTTGTGGCCTCTTAATTGTTTGGATGCCCCGATCCGCACCATGGGCTGATCCGACTCTGGGAAACTATTGGGGTTTCCGAGCTGTGATGACCAGGGTGCAGTATCACACACACTCCCGTGTATCTTTGGATACTTAGTAGTTAGTACTTTAAGCCAATGTAGGAAAGCACTGCGAACACATGTATTAATTATTATTTTATTTACTGAACAATCCTCCCGCACCGCAGTGCAAAACTGGGCAACTTGTATATGAACCTAACGACAGGTTAAACGGCTAGTTCCATAGGACCTGGTGATGTGCGAGATACGTACCCCACCGAATTCTGTTAGAATGTCTGGGCATGATATTTAAATCTGCCACGCCCTTACGGGAAGGACATTTACGGTGGATATTCGTCTCTCTTACCCCCACTAATAATGCTTTCATGAAAAGTAACCCATGTCTTGTAATCTTTTATGTGGTTACGGCGGGATGTCCGGGTTCTTATCCAGTTCAGAGATCTTGCTACATAACATGTATGAGCGCTGTCTTCAGTATTGATGTCTTAGGGCATCTGTTCTCAGTGACAGCCGTGTCTAATAGCTAGGTAGATATTAGCCAGTTGCGGCCTAAAGTAATTCTTGTTTTGAAAACAACTAAAAGCTAATTAAACAAAGCAGAAGGCCTGCATAAATAAAGCGACAACTACTAATTCAGCATACCAAGAATCACATAAGACGGTAATGAGGGAATCCATCGGGAATCCCCCGTCCTGTCTTCACGTAAACCAATACGCACCCCTAAATTCATAATCTCACTAGGTATGGTCTTTTCTTGGTTAAAATATTAGTGGGCCCATTTTTCCTTACTATTCTTCTCCCGCTTTAAGCAGTGGTGACACCTTCCCGAGATGGAGGCCCACGCGAGGCACTTGCCTCTCGCAAGGATTCAGCGACGACGGTCCATGCCAGGATAATACTCCTCACCCAAACTAGCACTAGGAGTAGTGTCCGCGTGAGGCACATAACTTCTTCGTCCAAGATAACCTTCTTCCTTTCAGCTTAGAGGTATAATAACTTATATTAAGTTAAATAGCTAAGTCTCGTGTATGGGAGCCTCCTTTGCGGGGATACCTCTGCGGACCTACGAGTCTGTGTGGTACCTCCGGGAGCCCCATGTTTAAAAGTTCATCTACCTGTCTCAATGTCTCGTAGTTTCGTATGCTCTTACTGTAGTATTATCTAGCATATTTATAATTGTTTAGGTAAACTCATTGTATAGACTTATATTTTAGGTCACCAAAGCAAATCTTCTAAGTCCATAGATCACGAAATTGCTATGGACAGGCATACTGGTGACACAAATTCTTGGAATGAGACAGTTGTGTTTAATGTTCATGAGAATGGTCGCACGGCCCCACTGGAATGATTGAGTTCCACCGGCCTTAAGAGCCAGTTTTTGTTTCCCACAGGCCAGTCTCGTACAAGGTCAGTCACCCCGAGACTGGGTGCTAACCAGCGTCATCACTCGTCATGCACTTGCGGCGTGGCGAGTCGACATAATACACTGGAACGGCCCGACACTACCCGGCGAGCTACAATACCACCAAAGGACACCAAGAATTTAGTGTCTTGGTGGCGGGACGTGGTGCTTGCAAAAACGTGGTTTCAGCGGAGGTGCTACAACCTACCACTGCCGTTTTCCATAGGAAAGAAGGCTTGTTATGTGCGGAGAAAGAGGGGGATGGCAATGCTGCGGATGGGGGAGGCAATGTGGGTATTGACATGTGTGAAGCCATGCATTTGGGTGTCGGTGTAAAAGCTGATTTAGGTGGATGATGGTTGGCCATTGAACGTTGTTGTATGAAGGCCACAGTTGAGCCGGGAAGCGGATATGGGCACAGATGTGGCTCTAGATGATTCGGTGCCCTTAGGAGTTTGACTGCTTCTCTGGTTTTGGTGTGCTGCGGTCAGGAGCAGGTGTTGTGGAAGGAGGTCGGTTAGGACACCGCTCATTCCAATGACCTGGCTGACCACATCCGAAACAAGTGTTTGGTGGCGGTGCAGTACTGGTGGTGTTTGTTGTCGTAAACTGTGTGGTGACGAGATTGGTGCTAAGTGTCGTGACCAAATTAGTTGGTGCGGAGATCTGTTTATTGATCTCATCTATCCGTTCTTTCATGTTGCCTTTGTTATTGTTGCCCTGGTTCCCACGCCTGGGGGACCCGTTGTAGCTTCCTCTACGGGCATGCCCCCTTCCTCCAGGCGCTTGATTCTGATTGGAATTCTGTATAGCTGGTGGTGGAAATGTCTGTGTGGATGGTGTTGATGAACTTGGGGGAGGGGAAGCATTAGCGGGCGGGGCGATAGCTGCACCCTCTATCTCGTTGATAGGATGGAGTTGGCGTCGGCTACTCTTTTCCCGCTCCAGAAAGTTATCTATACTGGCCGCGGTGGCCGTTAATTGGGCCAAACTACAGTGGTCACCTAGAAATAATTTTTCTTTCAGTGCGGGTTCACCACTCAATGCATCGATGAAAGTCTCGAGATGCAGATGGATTACGCCTTCCGTAGTGGTACTCGGATATGCGTGGGTGACTAGCCTCCTGATTCAGCTAGCTAACTCTGGAAGAGTTTCTCCCATGCATCGTCGAAGATTCTTGAGTTGAAGAGGACTGGTTTCTCCGAGAGCTGTGTCACCAAATTGCTCCATCAATGCTCGTTCCAATAGAGTGTAAATGGGTGTGTGGTCTGTCCTAAGATCCGCAAGAACTTGAAGGGCTTTTCCACAAAGCTTTGCGGCGAGATATTCACCCATTTGCTGATCGTTCCAGCGGTTAGTCCGACTTATTATCTCGAACTGGATTTTGTAATTGGTCCAGTCTTTCTCCCCGCTAAATTCGGGATGGAGAATGACTCGGCCAAGACCGTGTGAAGAATGAAGTGGTTGAAATCCGGGTGGTGTGGATATCTGAGAGACTGACGAGTATTGTGAACCTGGTCATTGTGCAGGTGGTAGTGGTGGTGGTGCTGTTGGTATGTCCCGTCGATGCCGATGCCGAGGAGCAAGAACATGCATACTCCAATTTAGTGAGTCTGGCCTGGTTGTAGAGCCATAGACCGGCATGGGTCTATGGATGGGAGGCTAAATGTTGTGAAGATTACACGGACGTTCTCCCCGAAGTGAGGACTGATATTCCTTATATGGTGGTGGTGCAGTCGGCTGACGGTCGTGATGTGTAGCGGGACTGATGTACCGGCGAAAAGGTGGCGCCGTTTCCTCCCGATAGCGCAGTGGTGTCCCCCTTGTGTATAGCATTGCACTAGAATGAGGCGGTGCAGGAGGTTGTCTGTACTGTGGATTGTCACCCAGCCATATGGTCTCCGTAGATGACACTGGTGAATGAGAGTAGTCTGAAGGATTATTGAGATCCCCGTAATCGGGTCTTTGTAAGGGTCGTCCACGATTTGGCCCTGATGGTGGTTGCCTGTCGCAGACGTCCGATATAGTTTTAAACTCTGTTCCCGCCTGTGAGGCATCCTGAAAGGTGCCATCACTGACAGGCGAAAACAGGTTATATTGCGGGGTTGTTGATTCCGCAGAATTTCTGGCATAGTCAGTGAGCATGTGAGCTGTAAATCCATCGTATCATGCTACCTCCTGATCGACGGAGTCGTCGCTAAATGGAGATAGTATAGAACTGAGCTCACTATATGGTGTGGGCGTGAGTTCGCTGCGTGTGGCTAAGGATGTTCTTCGAGCCCCACATCGGGCACCGTCTTATGTGATTCTTAGAATGCTGAATTAGTTGTTGCCGCTTTATTTATGCCGGCATTCTGCTCTGCTTAACTAGCTTTAGTTTTTAGTGACAAGAACTATTTTAGGCTGCAAATGGCGGGTATCTACCTAGCTGTTAGATACGGCTGTCATTGAGAACGGATGCCCTAAGACATCAATACTGAAGACAGTGCTCATACATGTTACTTAGTAAGATCTCCGAACTGGATAAGAATCCAGACATCTCGCTCCGTAACCACATAAAGCGTCACAGGACACTGGTTACTTTTCACAAAAGCATTTTTGAGGCAACTGTTCTATCGTTATGGTGGGGGTAAGAGAGACGAATACCCACCGTAAATGTCCTTCCCGTGAGGGCGTGGCAGATCTAAATAACATGCCCAGACATTTTTATGGAATTTGGTGGGGATACGCATCTCGCCCGTCACCGGGTCCTATGGAACTAATCGTTTAACCTGTCGTTAGGTTTATATACAAGTTGCCCAGTTTTGCACTGCGGTCCGGGAGGATTGTTCAGCAAATAAACGCTCAGAAACCCCAACAGTTTCCCAGAGTCGGATCAGCCCATGGTGCGGATAGGGACATCCAAACAATTAAGATGCCACAAGGCTGAGTGGAACATGAAGAGAGACAAATGCTTAGAGTTATGAGTCTTATCAGAGTGCGGGGCTAGATTATCACACTACCGGAAGAGAAGAGTATACTACAGATTTCTTTACGAAGAAAGTGTCTCTAATCATATTAAACCTATCCTATCGAGCTGAATAGAAAAGGTTTAGTCTGTAGCATGCCGGGCTAAACAGAGTTATAGCACGGACAGCGACCTCAGTGAAAAATTGTTGGTGGCGGGAGAAAGTGCTGCATATATAAGTGTTGCTGTATAGTGTTTCATACGTGCACTGTAGTCCTATAATTTCTACAAATAAACAAAACATATGAACTGATGACTACTGGCCATATATATATATATAAAATAACCAGAACATCAATACAGTATTAAATGATCGGAATTATATATCTTAGTACAGGTTAACGAACCTACTACGGTGCGGTTAGTGAAAACACCCTACAGAAAATAAGAATAACTATAAACATATACAGGAATTATAACTAGCGGTCCTAAGACCTTTACGGTACCTTTTAGTCATCGGACAATTTTTTTACGGATACAATATAATTAGAAAAGTACATTTTTCGGAATAATTAAAATGTTAAGTACAGTTACTTAAATACTCGGTAGCCATTCTTAAGTTAGGCTATCGTGTTACTGAAATTGATACGTCATCCTTTAGTTGACGTGAGTTGATGCATTCTCTAGAAGCTGGAAAGTTCCCGCAAACAGGATTCCAGCAAGAAGTTCATGGCGGGAGCATATCGCTCAGGACTGTAAGCACAATGGAATGTCTAACGAGTAGTCAGCAAGCGATACAACAGCATTACCACTGTGAAGAAAGTTCCCGTACACCGATGGCATGGATAGAAGTTGACAACAACCCGATCACAAGCGGGGGTTGTTAAATGCAGATGAAGATGCAAAACAAAACGTAACGGTGCAGGGTACGTCAGCCAGCTCTGAAGACGCACCGGGCAAAGTTTATTTGCTGCGTCGAAAGTTAGAAGAACCTGCACGACATCAGTGCGGGGATGGTTGAAATACCACTTTTTGGCGTGGTCGGCAGATCCGGTGAGTCATCCACCAAAGAACATCGCTGCCTCTACATCTGTAGAATCACGTATTCAGGCTGTAAAGGCCTCACCGCAAGTTCGTGTTCCGAAGTAGATCTTATTACTCTTGAACAATAATAGAAAGTTCCAAATTGCTCCCGCAAGTAGTGAGTTACAAAATTGTTTTAGTGCGGTGGGTTGGGTAACTGCTAGCTACGGGAGAAAAACCGACAGAAAGCGAAGTAATATGCGCATGGCCTGTCGCGCTGATAGTAGCTGAAACAGGTCCAACCTATTCGGCCCCTGGCCGAGGATGCTCTCGATCTATGGATTGCATCTCCCTTTATACTCCTCGTGACGTCACAGGCGCAGGCTCCAACCAATCATCGTGTGAGCAACACCCAATCAGCGCGTAGCTGATAATAATGCTGTCGAATGTTCTAGAACATTCTAGAAGTTCTTCGTCCACGTGGCTATGACTTGACGGAAATATTTTGAAGATAATCAAGAAGGGTTTTCCGTGGATAACTCAGCCATTTCTTAACCGATTTTGAAATGGGTTACAGATTTAAAAAGCCCGTCTGGTCTTGATTAATGGCAGATTCGGCGGGAACAGGTAGTTAAAAAGGATTACAGGGTACCATCTCGGTACACTAAACGCGTCATCTTAGTCGTAAACTACCTGCTCCATCAAAAATAGCATCTAAGCGTGCGCATGCGCACTATGCGCTTTAACGAACTTAGTCGTTTTTACAACGCGATCTCTCCCATAGGCCCATATACGCTTATGGCTCTACCCAGTGGGGGGGGGGGTGGCGGGGCCGTGTTCAGGGAATGAATCTGGGACGGGCGGCGCATACCCAGCTTAGCTGGTACGGCCGGTACCCGACCGGTCGATCCGAACTACACGATGCTTTCATTATCTCGATATCAGCTGTCCCGCTGTAGTCATTCGCGTTGTTGTATGGAAAACTGTACCTTTCGCTATGATTCTCTTCTCGTTAATCACTTTATTTCCTCCACGAACAAGAAAAACAGCCCTTTATCTCCTTAGCCATCATCTCGGAAAAGGTCTCCTATATCTGGTGTGATATGATGTTTACTCTGAGAGGTCAATGAGGAGCAGCACGGTAAATTCTATATAGATTTATGTTGATCACGTTGCACAGATAATTTTCTCTTAAAATTGACAGGGGCTCTGCCCCTCCTAACCCTACGTCTACAAACCCACTGCAAAATACATAGCATGAGTGGGTACCTTAAACCATATTGCCGTATAAATATCTCGAGTTGGAGAAATTATATCCGATACATTAGTAAACGTCTACATACCAAAGCGGATTTGATCATGTTCTCGACATTCTAGGACACCAATCACATGACTAACTATATGGCAAAACCATTTTGTATGAAATAGAGCCACTCTTCAAAAGATCTAGGCTTAAACTAAGTTGGTGCTGCTATGGCTAAAGCTAATGATCGAAAGTCATTTGCCATGAAGTACGGGCAATCTAAGACGATTATATTCTCCGATTATATTCACCGTCTAACCGATCTGTGGAGAGGCGTGCATGCCAGCGTGTGTGCGCGCGTGTGCGTAGGTGCGTACGCAATGATATATCTGGCCATGCCTAAATATCTGTCTAACTGTGCCATGTTGCTGAGACGGTGGCAAAGACAGGCAGCAGAGAGCATCCTGAGCGCTGATAAGAATCTACATTGTAGTTGATATACTAGCCCGCATGACAGATCCGAGCAGGACCGCTTGTTTAAGAAAATGAATATATCTCCTCTGCTTTACTTATACACGGTGTCAATGGACCTTTCCAGATTTTTCTAAGCCCTGCCCACCTTTATCTTCGCGCCAATTGGGATTGATCGATCCACGAATGCCCTGACTATCAATTTCCTGAAAACTATACAGTTAAGCTGTTGAATATTTTGTAACTAATTTGACTGGATGCTGTCTTTTGCCTATGGCAGAATATTTATTAAATAGTAAAGACATACAATTCGGACAACAGCGCATAGTCCGTCTTCGTGACATACTTATCGACTGATGGCATTCTACACGTCACGTAGTTGATTATGATGTCAGGAAGTGAAGATGGATTGGGCACAGTTAGTCCCTCGGCTTTCGTCCCAAATTCCTAGAGACATTGTCACTAGAAATACCAAATGGACGAAGCGTTGGTCAACACGATGAAAGGAGACTTCGGCGTCACTGCCATCGCAATCAAAAGACTTATAATTCTGGATCCCGATATGCCTTTCATATCCGCCGAAACAGAGAAGACAGCTTCGCCGTCCATCATTCCAATAATACCGTTAGGACATTCCACACCTGCCCGGCGTCCGTCCGTTCCAATCCATGCATCAGGAAAAGAACCACCCGAATGGGAGTCTTCAGTGGGAAGCGACAGCATATTATCCGTGAAGGAGCTGGATGGGTGAAAACTCTTAACCTCGCCATTAAGAACAGATCGTCGGCGCCACCGATTTCTTCGCCCTCACCAAAAGCATCCACTTCGTCATTTGTAGAACCCGCATCATAACTGGACATAACAGACATTTTAGCCTATCGACAGGAATCAGTGGTCACCTATGAAGATAGGTCCACACAGACTTACCTGTCTTAAAAACTTTAATATACTATGTCGGCGCCGTTCTTTACATTATCCGGTTACTGAAAAACAAACTTGTCGGGAAAACTGAATACACGGGATTACACGCCGAGCCGTTTTTAACATATTATGTATTATGTATAATAATATATTATTTAATATAGTGTCACATTGTGAGGTCGGCGAAAGCCTTCCGTGTGGTTCAGAATTGTAGCAACACTTCGTTATGTATATTATATTGCATGTACGCAGCGCGGCTTCGGCATAAGAACATAATTCACCTTTCCAGAGTACCCACCCATCATATGACGTCATAATGAACTGCGTGATGTGTAGAATGACATCATAATGAATGACGTCATGAATGACGTCGATATGTACGTCACGAACGCATATTTGATGACGGTCTATGCGTTGTTGTACAAATTGTTTGCGTTTACTATTTAATAAATATTCTGTTGAATATTTTGAAACTAATTTCACTGGACGCTGTTGCTGCCATAGGCAGCAACAGCGCCCAGTCAAATTAGTCACAAAATATTCAACAGCTTCCCTGTATAGTTTTCAGGAAATTGATAGCTAGGGCATTTGAGGATCGATCAATCCCAACACAGCGAGGTGTGGGCGGGGCTTAGCTAGTGATGGGCGGGGCATAGCTAAACACGGAAATGTCCATTACTCTTACCGCCGAGGAAATGCGTCCTGGTCGGAAAAGGAGTAAACAAATAGTCGCATACAAAATAAATAGATATATAAAAAAAGAGCCTGGGCCTATGAAACACAGGCCAAAGATTAAAAAAGTATGCCTACCCCCTCCCACCTCTTTGCGCACCTGTGCCTTTCTCTTATCACGCATTTCACATTTTACTCCATCATCCAGGTCGCGCGCCATACTGAGAAGTCTATAATTCTCACCTAGCACTCACCCAATGCCTTCTTCTGTTCCTCAGTCGGGACGGGTAGGTAGTCCTGTGCGGAAGTCATACCCCTAAAAGCTATCTTCACGTACATGCTAGAGGCGCATAGTCCTATAGGTACATAGGGTGATTCAGATAATAAGAAATCCAAAAGATGCCGCTCTGTCATTCTACTAGCTCCATCTTGATATGCCAACATACTTCACACAACCTGAAAGCTTTGACGATTACGCTAGGACTTTCTGCACTGGTGTAACTCAAATTAAGTGTTTGAAATGCTTCGAGTGGAAGGGGATTCTGACTTCGGGGAATACGAGCTTAACATATGATCATTTCATTCTATATAAATTAATAAAGAAGACATGTATTGAAAAGCTGAATTAGGAATAGTAATCCCTAATTCAGCTTCACAACTAAATACTAAATACACAGAAGAGAAAATGACGAAACTCGAAATTAATGAATTTACAATTTAATAAGCAGCATGGATCGCTGTCAAATTAGTTTCAAAATATTCACCAACTTACCTGTATAATTACCTTAAGATTGTGACTCTGGGAATCTAGATTTCAAAGTATATAAATCGAGTCCAACACTCATACAAAAAGACGGAGCTTAGCTATTGAAGGGCGGCCATAGCTAAAAATGGATCCGTCACTTGAGCACGTTTGATTGTATTCGCTTTATCAAAATGGCTGTATCTGGCAGATGCCATTCGGAATATTCTTTATCATTTTAATAGGTGTTGGTGGGTGCAACACGCTCGTGCCTTGGAAGAGTTTTCCAAAAGACCACGTGCCCAGGTTCTGTATTTGAAATTTGAGGATTTCGTCAAGGTAATTCCAGAACGTACGATGTTGAATGTAATTTCGCACCACAGTTCATTGTGCTTAATGGTATACCCGTAGTCAATCACTGCACATTTCCTAATAATAGTGGCACCGATTATAGTACAATCAATTACAAGTATTATAAATGTAAGTATTGATACATGTGTATTTCCTACCATGTGGAAGTGTGCTAAGGAGATGCCATTACACAAATCGGACCGCAAAAGGGATATTAGTAACAACAGACCGATATCTATTATACCGATTCTGTCACAAATTATTGAACATTATCATTTAGATAAATTCCTCACTAAGTAAGATGTAGTGACTGAATTGCAGCCAGGCGTCAGGCCAAGCATCCATGCGAGATGCACCGATATGCTAGAATTAGTCGAATATCAAGATTCGCGATCGACAATGGCGAACATGTCCGTGCTATATTGGTTGGTTAAAAAAATGTATTTGACTTAATCACTAAAAAACTTGAAAAGTTAGACATTTATGAATTTGATACTCTAGCGCTAAAGTGGTTTCATCTTATTTTAGAAAACAGAAGCAATATGTGGCTATTTTAAAATAAATGTCATGTCATTTACCTGTAAATCTACAATGTTCCGCTTTGGGGCCGGTGCTGTTTATAGTGTACGCACATGGTCTTCATATGAGACTAGGTACTAATGTTGATGTAGACTTTACTATGATGATACGACTATGCAATGCGAAATTGTGATTCTGGGAAGTCCGCGCTCATGTATATAAATTGATTTCCACACCATATCTGGGAGGTCCACGCTGATGTATATAAACTGATTTCCACACGCGTAAAAAGTTGGCGGAGTTTAATTAGAAATGTGTTGGGCATAGCTAGAAATATATCCGTCTATTGGTTTGCGAATATGCAAACTAAATAACAATGGTCAGATGCTATAACACAGACGCCTCTTAAGGGAAGCAATGTGTACAGTGAGGTCGAATGTTGAAGATTTGGTCAAAATCCATTTACAGGATAGATGATGCATCATCCAAAGCATATCTGATTTGACCGAACTCCAGAAGAGATTGATAAAGCTACTGAAAAGCTCCGATTCGATAACATGTAATCATTCAAGGAAAGTGATTTTGCAAACGATTTATTTTCAAGCCTGGCTGAAATAAAGAAGCTTCATTCTATAAAAGAGGTAAAAAAGATAACCTGAATCATTGTTGTCGTCGTCCTTGTCGCCATCATTGTCGCTATCATTGCTATCATTGCTATCGTTGCTATTGCTGTTGTTGTTGTTGTTGTTGTTGTTGTTGTTGTTGTGGTTGTTCTTATTGTTGTTGTTGGTGGTGGTGGTGCTGGTGGTGGTGGTGGTGTTGTTTTTGTTGTTGTTGTCGTCGTCATCGTTATTGTTGTCGTCGTTGTTGTTGTTGTTGTTGTTGTTGTTGTTGTTGTTGTCGTCGTCGTCGTCGTCGTCGTCGTCGTCGTCGTCGTCGTCGTCGTCGTTGTCGTTGCGTTTATCATTATCACTCTCAGTGATATTGACTCAGCATTGTCGCCTCATTTCGTCGTCCTTGTCTTTCGTCATTGTCCTTCTTGTCCTTGTTCTTCTGCTTCGTGTCCTTTTCCTTTCCGTCCGCCTTATCCTGCGTCGTCGTCGTCGTCGTCGTCCTCGTCGTCACCGCCTTCGCCGTCGTCGTCATCGTCGTCATCGCTCCCGTCGCCGTCACCGCTTTGTTCCCTAAGCCTGGCTTGCACTATATCCATTTAATGAGATGATTCAATTGCAAAGATCCAACCAAATCAATTATTGATAGATCGATATGCCAGTCTCAGCACTCAATTAATATTATCATTATAACATTAGTTTAATACGGCGAACAACGTTTTGCTTTGGTCGTAGGAACAAAGACTTTTTCAAATGATATTTACCAAACTATGTTGACAAATTTGGTCTTAAATGCAACCTCGATGGAGATACTCTACATATGTGAAGTTATGCTAGGTTAATGTGCAATCAATTTCCAAAACATATCTGGTAAGATAGCTCTCAAAACATTAAATATTTATCACCATCTTGTGACTATTTAGTTGTAGCTATTTAAAGCTAGTCAAAGTGTAACTGATGGAGCACTCTCATAGAAAATGAGGTATGATCAAATGATAGCTACGACGACTACGAGGACTGGAAGTGTGGGCTTATTGTTGTTGTTGTTATACGTTTATGTGGCAGATATTAGGACTGACATGACGAATCGTATACCTATGTGATGTTAACCGTCTCGCTGCCGCAAGCTACCAGCTAATAATTTCAATTAACAAAACCTTTGACTTGATGAATATTTTGAAAGCAATTTGACTGAAATTTGTTGGTGGCTCAAAATATTTACCAGGTCCAGAGATATAACCCCTAGCATATGTCGTCTGCAACAGTCAACAGTCAGACGGATAGCAATGTTATTGTTTATCTGTCAGAATGCAGGAAATGGCCTCTTGAACAGAGCATCTTATGTTTAATTTTGACTGTTAAAGACCTCCTGAACTCTCTTCCTAAATCCTGCCATGTCGGAGTGGAACACCAGCATACTCCTCCCCTTACCCCCAGAACTCATCACCCCTAAAATAAAGATCTAAATCCGCCATAGTGTGTCACTCGGATCTAATCAGTATGTCATGGCAATGGCTTTGGTGATGGCCGTTCATTTAAATTTTTGTTTCATAGGTAAGATTGACGGTTGGAAGGATGCATTTACTGTGTCACTGAGCGAGAAGTTTGATGATAAAATCAGGAAGAGTATGAAGGGATCCAAATTGTAATCACTATATTGTTGAAGTTTAGTTTATACGCGTCGTGTTTGGAAACAGGAACACATCAGTGTAATGCGTAGATACAGACATTAAATGATTTGTTCTTGAATTAGAAGTTGTTTTCCCTGCCCTGGGCAGTATGAGAAATATGTTATTGTATTAGTCCCCGCCTGTCTGCCTGTGTGCCTGCCTGCCTGCCTGCCTGTCTGTCTACTTACTTGCATGCCTGCCTGCCTGTCTGCATACCTACTTGCTTGCTTGCTCGTTTTTTCTGCATATATGTATGCCTGCCTGCACGAATGCCTGCCCATCTATATGCATGTAAAGCATGCCAGATAGGCTCGGAATGCATTTTACTGATTTTCAAATTTTTATCATAAAATAAGTTATTTTGAAAACCATTGGGCCGATTCTAATTCTGTACATGAGGCATCGTGGAAGATGATATTGTGCCATGAAAATGTTCACGGGCCCCGGTGTGGGAAGAATGGATGAATCCGATGTGAGAGCTATGCCCCGCCCATCCCTAGCTGAGCGCTATCCAGGATTTGTGCGTGATGGCATCGAATGCCAATTTCATGGTAACTATGTACCTAACCTGTTGACTATTTTGAAAATAGTTTAACTGTCGGCGGTTGTTGCCTATGGAAGCAGCAGCGCTCAGTCAAATTAGTTTCAAAATATCTGGAGGAATGTTGATTGAATAGTAACTGACGGAGTGTTCATGACGAAGTATTTCCTTCAGTTATGATCATGACGTCAGCCTACATATGACGTAATTCATTATGACGTTATACACGTGAGTGACAGATTGGCTTCATCCATTATGCCGCATATTCGTGAATCACGGAAACAGAACAAAGTTACTCTTTATGCAATGCCAAACTGTTTCCTTTATTAATGTAAATGACTTTGTTTCAGAAACCCTCATCGCCGTTTACTGATAAACGTTTCGCATCTCACCTCACCAAAGTGATATGATTTATAGGGTAGGCAAAGCATGCGCGTATATGATCGAAAACCATTCAATGCAGAAACAACAAAGACCCAAACGCGCGCGAGATCTGCCACGTTTCAATTCATTACGTTAAAATCTCGAGAAAACCCGGTCCAAATATCGTTCCCATGCCTTTCTTATGGGTATGGAAAGGGATCCGGTTTTAGGTATCCGCCTCCCATCTCTAGCTAAGCTTCACCTATGCGTTGCCAGTGTTGGGATCAATCAATCCCTGCACTCTCTGAATCTCAATTTCCAAAAAATTAAACAGATAACCTGCTGAATATTTTGAAACTAATTTGACTGGGTGATGTTGCTGCCTATGGCAACAACAGCGCCCAGTCAAATTAGTTTCAAAATATTCAACAGAATGTTTATTAAATAGTAAAGACATACAATTCGTGCAACAACGTTTAGTCCGCCGCCATTTAAGCGTTCATGACGAACTTATCTACGCCATTCATGACGTAATTGATTATGAAGTCATCCTACACGTCACGTAGTTGATTATGACGCCATATGATCGATGGATAAACTGGAATCCTCCATTAAAACACGGAAAAATATAACTGTGACACAATTACAACATGATGTACAATACTTTGATCCTTCGAATCACATATATTTTATGATGGGATGGTGTTCTCTGATTTATTTGAGCTGAGCATCTTTCTAGCTGTCGCAGAATACATTACTATGTACTATCATACCGGACATCCGTAGACTCGTCATAGGACTGATCGAAGGGATGGAATTCGCGATGTTAGGTTACATGTGCTCTATCCCACAACAGAATCTTTTCTGTTCGGAAAAAAAATCGCTACACCGAGCGATCGGTTTTTCCGCATCCCACCGTTCCGCGCTCTGCATACCGTTTACCGCGTGCAGGCAAATGGATGAAGCAAAATAGTAAAGAGCGATCTGAAGTATATTCCCCGTTCAGTTTCTGCAACCCGCTTTCCGCATTCCGCGTGCCAGGTAAACGCGGCTTAGTATACGAATTGCGAAGATTAGATATGGATACATAATCTGGGAACTGGAACGGCGCAGTGAACACAGATCAGTGCATATTTATTTAACTGTCTGTCTGCTGCAAGACACTAGTCACTAATTTCAATGGGCAATAACACTGGAGCTGCTAAATATTTTGAAAACAATTTGACTTAAAGTGTATTCTGCAGAAATTCAACACGAAGACAGTTAAAAGATAAAAATTCAAAGCACGTTTATCATTGTGTAATTAAAAACATTAATCGCGACATGCGTGTTGCCATTTAGAAAAGAGCTATAGGAATAACAATGACAGCATAAGTTATGGAAATGGGCAATGACAATACAAAGACTGGAAGAATTTGAATTTTTTTACATGCTGCTAGGAAATAACTCGGTCACTAAGAACATCCACTACATACAAGTGTTACATGTATTCTATGTTAATGGCGCTTTCCAGTTTATCCAGCCATCATATGACGTCATCAACTACGGTACGTGTAGGATGGCATCATAATCATTACGTCTTGAATGATTGGATTTGGTCCGTCTTAAACGCTTATTAGTCCGCCAGGTTGTGAACTGTATGTCTTTACTATTTAATAAACACGCTGTTGAATGTTTTGATACTAACTTCACTAGGCGTTGTTGCTGCTATAGGCAGCAACAGCACCTAGTTAAATTAGTTTAAAGATATATTTACCGGCTTACTGTGTGTAGTTTCCTGGACATTGATAGTCACGGACTTTAGGGATCGATCGATCCCAAGACGAGCGATGTGTGGGTGGAGCTTAGCTAGAGATGGGCGGGGCATATTTAAGACTGAAAAGGTCCACTGATATAATGGTTTTGCTTTGTCCTACCGTGAGGAGGAGAGTCTTTCTACTCTCTGACATTGACTACTCATCTATGTACTTCCAAACCCCATCTAGTATATATCTTCTCTAAACTAGTCATCCATGTCATTCATTCCGCAATGTCACGCATGAGACAGCCAACCACAACAAATAACTCAACTATGCTTTTTACCACAAGTGGATCATTCTTTAACTGTCTCGCTATTGCAAGCCACCGGACAATAATTTCAATGAGCAAAAACTCTTTGAATATTTTGAAAACAATTTGACTGAAGATTGTTGGTGTCAAAATATTTAGCAGGTGCAAAAATATAATTCTTATAATATCTCGTCCGCAAATAGTGGTTGCCAGTCTTAAATAATGCGCACCTTTCGTTGCTGCTAATGAAATGTGTGTATACAATTTTTTATTTCAACCTATCGCCAGCCCGTTACTAGCTATGCTCCGCTCACGTTATATGTGCATTTGAATAGATTTTAACACGTTGAAGCCTGAAGTTAGTCCAGAATCACACTTCCAATGCAACTAAGGTGTTGAATATTTTAAAACTAATTTGACTTGGAGCTGGTATAACATCCCCCAGTCAAAATAGTTTC
>JAVVLW010000747.1:0-27000 GCA_034401795.1 Chaetoderma sp. LZ-2023a
TATCAGACAAAGACATATCAACATCATTACATTTCAGTTTTAACATTCAGATCGTTTGTACCTCAGAAGCTGGCAGAGTCCACCCAGCTGTCATTAAATGCATGCCTTGAGATAGGAAAGATAACTATGGATCGAAATTAATATTTAAAATAATACTGGCAGCAACAAACATAGCATGAACCATTCCGTTATTAAAATATGTATAAAAATAATGCATACAGGAAACAGCAATATGAATATGTCATTGCAATGCTTTATGAAGAATGATCATGGAAAAAAGAAAACAGATAGCCATATTATATACACGTAGTTGGTCACGTTAAAACAGGTGGGGCCTCTGTAGTGCAGATTACATGCATTGACATATATAACAACAAGTGCAATCAAATAAAGAGGTAAATATGATTAGAAACATAATACGAAAAAAATTGTAAATGATTTAAAATCAAAAAAATAATATTTAATGTTTAAAAGCAATTTATTTTTATAATAACACTAGTTCTCTATTGCTCGAATACTATCTGTTGTGATGGGTTGAAAACCTTGTATGCGAGATCAAAATCTACTCAGTATCCTTGATCTGTAATCGCTTGATGGGCTTATCCCTCCCAGCCATGTACGAAGCACTACTCCTAGTTAAATAACTAGTAGAACTCACTGATTTTTAAAGTCAAGCCACTGAATAGTAAATAATGTTCTATCCTCTAGGCACTGATACTGTTTGTTGTCGGAAACAGAAGGATAGTAGGCTAGTCCAGTAGGCAGGCTAGTAGGGCGTGCCGGTTACTAGGATATTAGGCTAGGCCAGTAGGCAGGATAGTAGGCTAGGCAAGTCGGCATGCTACTAGGTTAGGATCAGTCGGCAGGCTAGTAGAAAACACTAGAATAAACTAGCAGTCTGGACTAGAAGTCTAGGCTAGTAGATTAAGGTAGAAGTTTAGGCTAGTGCACTAGGCTAGAAGACTATGCTAGTAGCCTAGATAGATTATGTTAGTAGGCTAGTAGACTTGGCAAGACATCTAGACAAGAAATATAGGCTAGTTGGCTAGTATACGAGGGTAGAAGTGCGTGGTAGAAGGCTAGGCTATGAGGCTAGTAGACTAGGTAGACGTTGCTAGAAATCTAGGGTAGTAGACTATGCTGGAAGTCTAGTCCAGAAATCTAGGCTAAAAGTCTAGATTATTAGGCTTGGAGACTAGGCTAGGAAAATAGGCTAAACGTCTAGGCTATTAGGCTAGAAGACTATCTTAGAAGTCTAGGCTAGAAGTCTTAGCTAGGAAGCTAGTAGACTTGGTAACAATTCTAGTCTAGACGTCTAGGTTAGTAGGCTGATAGACCAGGCAAGAAGTATAGGCTAATGGGCTCGTAGACGAGGCTAGAAAACCAGGCTAGAAGTCTTGGCAAGTACATTAGATTGGACGTCTATGCTCGAAGTCTAGACTAAAAGTCTAGGCTATTAGGCCAGTAGACTATTCTAGAAATCTACAGCAGCAGACATCTCCCGGCAATTTATAGCAAGGTCAATTAAGATAGCAATACGAAGGAATCTGAAAGATTAAAAAAAATAGGTACATTACTTAATATCCATGATGAAGAATGTCATAAGCTAATTCAGAATGTTTACACTAACTAAGTCTTGTTGACGACACAGAACATAAATGAGTTTGAACCTTAACACCTGCTAGAGTCCATCCAGTTGTTATGAAAATTATACCTTGAGATAGGGAAGATAGCTATAAAAGGAAACTAATATTCAAAAGGAGACTGGCAGCAATAAACCTATCTGAAACCATTCCAAGTACTTGAAAAAGATTTGTTTATGAAAGAAATGTTATATAATGCATACAAGAAACAATGTGAATATATTTCAGTCTAATGCTTTATGAAAAATAATCATGGAAAAGAAAATAGATTGTTATATTATGTATTACTATTCAATACGTTGTCATACATTATATGTAATAAAAACATAAGCAAGTGTGATACGCTATGATTTTGACTGTTCAATCAAATGAGTTATAGTCTAGAGCCATAAGTTAGTAGGCTAGAAGACTTGGCTAGAAAAGTAACATAGAAGTCTAGTTAGGTAGGCTACTAGACAATACTAGAAGTGTAAGATGGTAGGTGGGCAGACTAGGCTAGAAGTCTATCCCAGAAATCGGTTAGTAGGATAGTAGAGTAGGATAGTCGACTAGGCCAGAAGTCTAGACCACAGGTTTTAGCCTAGTCAGCTAGCAGATTACGCTAGACGTCTAGGCGCGTAGATTGGGCTAGAAGTGTAGATTAGTAATCTAGGAGACCAGCAGTGGCAGCACCCCAGCTGGTGGGGTTAATATGATAGTAGTCTAGGCTAAAATCTAGAAACCTAAGTTAGTAGGTGTTGCTAGAAATATAGCATAGAAGTCTAGTTAGGTAGGCTACCAGACAATACTAGAAGTGTAAGATGGTAGGCTGGCAGAGTAGGCCAGAAGTCTATCCTAGAAATCGGCTAGTAGGATAGCAGAGCAGGATAGTAGACTAGGCTAGAAGTATAAACTATAGGTGTTAGCCTAGTGGGCTAGTAGACTATGCTAGACGTCTAGTGGGTGGGGTGGTGGGGGGGGGGGAGTCAAATACACATGCTCACATACACCCCTTGTAGTCTAGGCTAGACATGCAGGTTGGTAGGCTAATAGACTAGGTTAGAAAAGAAGCTACTAAACTAGGCTAGATGTCTAGTAGACTAAGCAAGAATTCCAGGTTAGTAGTATAGGCTAGTAGAATAGGCTAGTATGGCTAGATGACTAGACTCTATGATTACGCTAATATACTACGAAGTCTAGGGTGTAAACTAGGATAGAAGTCTAAATCAGTAGACACGGCTAGAACAAAAGCAATAGATGGTGGACACTCAGTCAATGGCATATTCCTCAACTTCAAGAGCGCTTTCGACACAGTCCTATATAGGAGGCTCATGGACAAGACGCAGTCCTATTATATATGCAATCCGATTCATGGATGTGTCAGAGCATGTTTTACCAAGCGAAAGCAACAGGTGCCCATTAGTGGAAAAGAATCAAGTTGGATGGTAGTAACTAGTGGGATTCCTCAGGGAAGTGTATTGGGACCTCTGCTTTTTGTGATCTATAGATGGCCTAACCCCAGATATATCAATTATCAGAGGCATCGGCTGCCCTACGGAACTCATCAGTAGTTTCATGGATGAACACATTTAGGTTCACGTTACTAAAATTAAGTCGTGCGTCAAGGACACCACAGACTTCATCAACAAAGTAGTCCTTTGGCCAACTTAAGGCTAATTCGCTACTAGTCACCATGGATGTCACATCCTTATACACACACATCTTAAACAGAGAAGGCATCAGAGTGGTAACCATGTTTGCTAAAAACATGGTATGTCAGGCACACTCTCAATCAGGAGCCTCTGTAACCTCCTGAAACTCATTTTGGAATGCAACAGTTTTGAATTCAACGGAGAACATTATCTCCAAGATGGCGGTACCGCAATGGGAAGCAAAGCAGCATGTACATCTGCATGCATCTTCATGAGCATTCTAGAAGATAAGCTGCTACAGAACACACCACACTCCCCAGCGCTATATGTCAGAAACATAGACGACATCTTTCTGATCTGGGAGCACGGGCACAAAACTCAACAAGAGTTTGTCACTCACGTGAATGCATCCCAACACAGCATTAAATTCACCATGGACTAAGCATCATATGCCAAGTCTCCTTTTTGGACACCATGGTCCAAATCTCGCAAACGAATTCCATCATATTCAACCTCTATACCAAGCCCACAGACACACATGGGTACCTAAACTACGAGTCTGCCCACCCAGCCTCTTGTAAAGAGCCAGCCCATATGGCCAATTCCTTAGGCTTAGAAGGATCTGCTCCATCCTTCAAGATTTTGATAGAAACAGCCTGACCATGCAAGAACACTACACAGCCAGGGGTTATCCTGCCAATATACTACAAAAGACTGGATAGACAGCCCGGTCCAAGGACCGCCAGTCACTCCTCAAACCAACCCCAATGGACCCATCCACCAAAAGGTCCTACAGACAAACCTTTGTCCGTGAATTCAACCGCACAGATATGATGCTGAAGGACACAATCACCAAATTCTGGCCCATCCTACAGGGCAAAGAACGTTGCAGGCTAGCTTTCCCAGAGAAAACCCTATTCGCTTTCAAAAAGAACAAAACAATAAAAGATATGATCGTCAGAGACAACTCTCTCCCCTGGACCAACCGGCCCAAGAATACCACAACCCGTTAATCCTTGCCGAACCAAGAACTTTAATATCTGCAATAATATGGACAAATCCAGATTCTTTAAAAACCATCACACTGGCCTCTCCTACAGAGCCAAAATTATAGGCAACTGTCAACCACGCAATATAGTCTATCACCTAAACTACAGAGTCTGTGGCAAACAATATGTAGGAGAAACCCTCTGCCCCTTTAAAATCAGGATCCAAGAACACTTGCGCTCCATAACGAACCTGTACAGACACGAGAGATATGATACACCAGTATCTCGTTACTTCAACCGACCCAGGCATCAAAGAAATGACATGCAGTATAAGATCATTCAAGTCCTATGCTCGGATCGAACAGACCCAAACTCCGCCATTTGGAGAAGGCAGAAAGAATGTCACTGTATCCACCAACTCCACACTATGGGGCCGATAGGAATTAACCTAGCGGTGTAGGAGTGGCCCCTTTGAATGCCTCGACCGCCAGTCAAAACATTCCATGTTGTTATTTTCGCTCCATACAAAATTCACAGTTAACCTTAATCGAAAATGCCCAGAGAAGAGCTAAAAAGCAGATACCCGGATTAAGAAATTTAAGCTATGAAGGCAGGCTTAGAAAGCTTAAGCTCCACACACTGGCTTATCGCAGAGTGATATATATCACCCAGAAACAGAAGCATATTTCAACTAAGGAAGAATGTGGTCAAGCGAGGCAATACGAGAACATGTTAGAAGATATTCCAATCAAGGGCAAGGTTGGATCTACAACAGAACTGCTTTCCTGTCCGGGATGGAGAGGGTTGGAATAAGCTGCCTAGACAGGTAGTGGAATCACCATCGGTCTGCACTTTTAAAGCTCAGCTTACCAAGCACTGGCAAAGCCAAGCACTGCTACATGACTACACAGCCCAACTGGAACCTGGAAGTAACAGTACACAGTAGTATGACGACTAAGACTGACCATGGAGGTGTAAACCTGTAGTCAGAAACAACTTAAGTACACTTATGTATAGCATGATATTGTAAAAGTCTAGGCCAGAAGCATAGGCTAGTAGAGTAGATGTTTAGGTTAATGGCTAGTAGACTCTGATATAAGTCTAGTTTAGTAAACTACCTGGGTGGAAGTGAAAGGTATAAACTAGGCTAGATGTCTAGACTACTCGTCTATATTAACAGACTGTGCTAGAAATATAGGCTAAACGTCTAGGCTAATATAGCCAATAGACAAGTCTTGCTATTAGACTGCATGAGTAGAAGCCAATGCTAGAATTGTAAACAAGTAGACCAGTCTGAAAGTCTAGGGGAGTAACCTAATCGACATCAAAGCTTAGACTAGAAGCATAGTTTACTAGGCTAGTAGACTAGGAGAGAACTCTAGGGTAGACTTCTAGACTAGTGAATAGTAGACTGCTAGTATACTTGGCGAGAAGCTGAGCATAGAAATCTAGGCTAGTAGGCTGATATCTAGACTAGGTTAGAAGCATACAGTAGTAAACACGGCTAGGATAGAAGTCTATTCTAGTAGGCTAGTAGAATAGGCTAGAGGGCTAAGCTAGAAGTCTAGGCTAGTTTGGTTAGCAGACTAGGCTAGAGGTGTATGGTAGTACACTACCTGGTTAGAAGTCTACAACTACGTTTTAGACTAGTCCATATGTATAGGATAGCATTCTAAACTAGTAGACTAGGATATATCATAGGCTAATATGCTAAGTCTCGGTTAGAAGTCTATGTTAGTGGGCTAGTAGATTTGGCTCGAATTCCAGACTAACTAGAGCTCTAGGCTCGTAGGCTGGTAGAAGTCTAGGTTAGTAGACTAATAGACAAGGTTAGATGTCTAGCCTAGTAGACTAGGTCATAAGACTAACATAGTACACTAGGCTCTAGGAGTCTAGTTTAGTAGGTTAGTAGAATTGCTCTAGGCTAGATGCTTAGGCTAGTAGACTTTGGGAGAAGTCCAGATTTCGTGACTACACGATCAGGATAGTAGGCTAGTAGACTAGGCTAGAAGTATATGCTAGAACTCGAGGTTTGTGGGCTAGTAGACTCGGTTAGAATTCTAGACTAGTAGACTGGTAGAAGTCAAGTGTAATAGGCTAGAAGTCTAGGCTAGGAGACTATGGTAGAAGTATGGGCGAGAAGTAAAGGATAACAGACGGGCTAGAGATCTACACTAGTAGATGAAGCCAGAAGTCAAGGCTAGTAGTATAGGTTTGAAGTCTAGGCTAGAAGGTTAGTAACCCAGGCTAGCAGACTACCTGGGTAGAAGTCTATGTTGTAGACTAGATGTCTAGGTTAGAAGCATAGGAAAGCAGACAAGGCTAGACGTCTAGGCTAGTGGGCTAGTAGACTAGGTTAGAAGTCTAAGCTAGAGTCGTGGGTGTAAATCTGGTCCAGTAGGCAAAGACTATCTTAGAAGGCTAGGCTAGTAGTCTAAGTATGTAGGATAGTAGAATAGGCTAAGACTAGGTTAGTAGATTGCTTGGATAAGACACGGCTGTAGATTAGTCTAAACATCTAGGCTAGAAGACTAAACCAGTCTAGAAGTCCAGACTACTATGTTAGTAGGATAGGGTAAATGTCTTAGGTAGACGCATATGCTAGTCGGTTTGGTTAGAGGTCTCGGCTAGAAGTCTAGGTTAATAGGCTAGAATTATAGGCTACCTAGAACTATAGGCTACTAGACTGGTAGAAGTCTGGAAGAGTAGGCTCGAAGTCTTCTAGACTAGTAGGCTAGTAGACGATGCTAGAAATCTATGCTAGCAGGCTATCAAGTAGACTATGCTAGAGGTCTAGGCGAGTAGAATAGGCAAAAGGCAAAGTTAGTAGACTAGGATAGAAGAATGGGCTAGTAGGTTAGCATAATAAGATAGAGGTCTAGGCAAGTAGGCTAATAGACTAATCAAGAAGTCGATGTTATATGTATAGGCTAGAATTCTAGGTCAGCATGGCTAGTAGATTTTGCAATAAGTCTAGGCTGTAGACTAGGCTATAGGTATGTGCTAGTAGACTGGGCTATACGACTGGGGTAGAATCATAGGCTACCAGACTAGGCTAGAAGTATAAGCTAGTAGACAACATGTGTAGAAGTCAAGGTTGTAGCCTATACTAAATGTGTACGCTAGAAGTCTAAACTAATATAGTCTAGCACTCTAAACTACTAGACTAGTAAACTAAACTAAATGCTAAGTTAAAAGCATAGGCTAGCAGACTAGGATACTATGCTAGAAATCTAGGCTACAAGGCGAGGTTAGTTGGCTATTAGATCTAGTCCAGAATTCTAGGCTAACTAGCACTTTAGCTTAGATGGCGAATGTAGTGGGAGAAGACTAGTAGAGCCGGTTAGAAATCTAGGCTAGTAGGCTCGTAGACTAAGTTATAATTCAAGGCTAGTAGACTAGGATCTCAGACTAGGCTATAGGTCTAGGCTAGGAGACTATGTGGAAATCTAGGCTAGTAAACAACGCTAATAGACTAGGCTAGTGACCTAGCATATTAATCTAGGTGTCTAAGCTAGCACTCTGAGTATGGTAGAAGTCTAGACACGAAGTCTAGGTTAGTAGGCTAGTATACTATGCTAGAACTCTAAGGTTACCGTCCAGAGCAGTGGGCTAGTAGATTCAGCTAGATGTCTAGGCTAGAAGCCTACCTGTGTAGAGGTCTATGTTCTAAACAAGTCCTTAAGTCTAGGCTAGTATTCTAAACTAGTAGACTAGGCTAGAAGTCTAGGCTAGTAGAGTAAGGTAAACATCAAGGACAAAAGGATATGCTAGATATGCTAATGTGATTAGACTAGGATCTACGCTAGCAGTAAAATTTATTAGACTAGTAGACTTGGCTAGAGTTTCAAATGTCTAGGCTAGTAGACTATGGTAGAAGTCTATGCTATAATCATAGGGTTGTAGGCTAGTAGAGTAGAATAGGTTATAATTCTAGGCTAGAACCCTAGATTAGTGGGCTAGTAAATTCAGTTAGAATTCCGGATGAACTAGAACTCTAGGCTTCTTGGCTAGAAGACTGGTACAAGCTTAGTAGAGATGGCTAGTAGAATGATAGGCTAGTTGGCTAGTAGACTAGGCCAGAAACTTTGGCTAGTAGGCCAGTAGCCTAGGTTATAAATCTGACCAAGCAAAGTAGGCAAGAGGACTAGTCTAGTCTAATAGGCGAGTAGAATATGCTAGAAGCCTAGGCTGATAGGTTATAAGTATAGGCTAGCGGACTAGGCTAGAAGTCTAGGCTAGCATGGGTAGTAGATTATGCTTTAAGTCTAGTGTGTAGATTAAGCTAGAAGTCTATGCTAGTTGGCTAGTAGACTGGGCTGTAAGACAAAGCTAGAAATATAGGCTAATGGACTGGGCTCGGAGTCTAGGTTAGTAGGCTAGTAGACATGGCTAGAATTCGAAGCTATGTTAGAAGGATAATGGACTGGTTGAAGTCTGGTAGAACAGGCTAGAAATCTAGGCTAGTAGGTTAGTAAACGATGTTAGATATCTAGGCTAGTAGACAAGACTAGTGGCTTAGTAGATTCAGCTAGGTGTCTAGAATAGAAATCTAACTAGTAGATTAGGGTAGAAGTCTAGACTGGAAGTATATGTTAGTGGGCTACTAGGTTAGAACTCCAGGGTAGCAGTCCAGACTAGTGTGCTATTAGACTCAGCTAAATATCTAGGATTAAAATTTAGGCAAGTAGGCTAGTATAGAACACTAGGAATCAAGGCTTGTAGACTAGCCTAGCCGTCCTGGATAGACAGCTAAGCTGGAAGTCTAGAATGGCGTGGCTAGTCGACTTGGATAGCTGTTTGGGCTAGTAGACTACCTGTGCAGAAAGCTATGTTGCGAACTAGACTATGTCTAGGTTAGAATTCTAAACTAGCTGACTAGGCTAGTGGAATAGGTTAAACATCTAAGATAGAAGAAACTGCTCTCAGGCTAGCCGACTAGGCTAGTATTCAATTTTATTGGGCTGGTATATGTGTCTACACTTCTAGAACTCTAGGGTCATGGGATAATAGGTTGGTAAAAGTCTAGAAGAACAGATTAGATGTCTCGGCTAGTTGACTAGGTTAAAGGCTTAAAGGTTTAGGCAAATAGAGTAGTTTAGTCTAGTAGAGAAGGCTAGCACTCTAGGCTAGTGGCCTAGTAGAGTAGGCCAGAAATCTTGGTTAGTAGGCCAGTGGCCTAAGTTAAAAATATTAAACTAGGCAAGCAGACTAGGCTAGTAGACTAGGCTAGCAGGCTAGAAGAATAGGCTACACGACTAGGCTAGTATGCTAGTAGACTAGGCTGGAATAGAAGTTTGTAGGCTACACTAGAAGTCTTGGATAGAAGGATAGAAGAATAGGCGAGAAGCATATGATAATAGCTAATAATGCTAGAAATCTAAGCCAGTATGGCCATGGGACTAGGCTAAAAGTCTAGGCTTGTATACTATCTGGGTAGAGGACAATGCTGTAGACTAAGCTAAACATTCTAGGGTAGAAGTCTAAACTAGTAGACTCGTCTAGAAGTCTAGGCTACTAGGCTAGTAAACTATGTAAATGCCTCGGCTAGAAGCATATAATAATAGGCCTGGCTAAGTCTCAGCTAGAACTTCGTAGAGAAGTCTAGATTAGTAGGCTAGTAGACTAGGATAGAAGACTATGCTAATATACTAGGCTAGAAGTCTAGGATAGCAGGCTAGTAGACTAGGCGAGAAGTCAAGGCTAGATGCCTATGCCAGAAAACTATTCTATACATCTAGGCTAGTAGTCTAACCTAGTAGACAAGATAGGTCTAGGCTAGCAAGGCTAGTATATTCGGCTAGAATTCTAGGCTATAAACTACACTATTTGTCTAGGCTTGTATTCTAATAGTGTGATATATGTAATTATGTATAGGGTAGAAGTATAGGCTGGCAGACTAGGCTAGAAGTATATGCTAGTAGAAAACCTGGGTAGAAGTCAAGGCTGTAGCATATGCTAAAAGTCAAAGCTAGAGGTCTAAACTAGTAAACTATGCTAGAAGCCTAGGCTACTAGCCTAGGTCAATACACAAGACTATTGTTAGATGACTAGGATAAAAATCTAAGCTAGTAGAGTAGGGTAGAAATCTAGACTGGCGGTCTGGGTTAGTAGGCTAGTATACTCGCTCTAGGGTAGAAGTCAAAACTACAGTGCTAGTAGTGTCAGTTAAAAGTCTAGGCTAGAAGGCTAGGCTAGTAGATTAGTTTAGAAGGCTAGGCTAGAGAGATAGGCTAGAAGTCTAGCCTAGTCATAGTAGACTAGGTTAGAGGTCTAGGCCAGAGGGTTAGGCTAGGTTGGAAGTCTATGCTAATGTGGCTAGTAGATTATGATAGTTGTCTAGGCTAGTAGACAACCTGTATACAAGTCTATTGTGTAGACTCGTCTAGACCAGGAAGCCTAGGCTATTAGAATAGGGTAAATATCTAAGATATAAGCATATGCTAGTAGGCTACCCAACAAGGCGAAAAGTCAAGGCTAGATGCCAACGCTCGACTAGTGTAACCATCTAGACCAGAAATTTATCCTAGTAGACATGCCTAGAACTCTAGCCTAGTAGACTATGCTATCAAGGCTAGTCGATTAGGCTAGAATACTAGGCTGTAGACTAGGCTATTATGTTGCTAATGTTAATAGACCTGGCTATATGTCTAAGCTAGAAGTATAGTCTGGTAGACTAGGCTAGAAGTATAGGCTAGTAGACAATCTGAGTAGAAGTAAAGGCAGTAGCTTATGCTTTATGTTAAGTCCAGAAGTATAAAGTAGTAGACTATGCTAGAAGTATAGGCTACTAGGATAAGAGCCTAGAGAAACGGCTAGAAGCATAGGCTAGTAGGATAGGAGACTATGCTAGAACTCTAGATTCGATGTCTAGATTAGTAGGCTAGCAGACTTGGCTAGAATTCTAGGTTAACTAGAACTCCATGCTAGTAGGCTAATTGATTGGTAGAAGCCTAGTAAAGCATGTCATATCTCTAAGCTAAAGGCTAGTAGACTATGTTAGAAATTCAGTCTAGTAGACTAGGCTATCAGACTAGACTAGAGGTCTCGGTTAGGAGACTATATTAGAAATGTAGGCTAGGCGACTAGGCTAATAAACTGGCCAAGACGGCTAGTAGAATATGCTAGAACTCTAGGCTAGTAGGCTAGCATACAAGGATAGATGTCTAGGATAGAAATCTAAGCTAGTTGCGTAGGCTAGAAGTATAGACTAGAAGCATAAGCTAGAATTTGTAGACTAGGAGATATGCCTAGTCTAATAGACTCCCTGGGTAGAAGTATATGCTGTAGACTAGTCTAGAAACCTAGGCTCGAACTCTAAACTAGTAGTCCATGTTAGACATCTATAGGAGTAGGCTACGGTAAATGCTTTAGAAGTGTAGACTAGAAGGCGATGTTAGTGGACTAGTAGATTTGGCTAACCAGAACTCTAGGCTCGTCAGGCTAAAAGACATGTAGAAATCTCGTAGAGAAGGCTAGCAGTCTGTGTTAGTAGGTTAGTCGACTAAGTTAGAAGTCTAGGCTAGTAGAATAGGCTAGAAGAATAGGCTAGTAGACTAGGCTAGAGGTTTAGGTTAGTAGTCTGCGATTCTAGTACGCCAGGAGTCTAGGCCAGACGTATATGCTAGAGGTTCAGGCTAGTAGACGATGGGAAAAGTCTAGACTATGTGGGTAGGCTAGTATATTAATCTAGAAGTCTAGGTGAGAACTCTTGGGTAGTGGGCTAGTAGGCTCATCCAGGCAAACAAGATCTCTAGACTACGAGGCTAGTGGATTGGTAGAAGTCTAGTAGAGAATTCTAGGAGTGTAGTGTAGTGTGCTAGTAGACTAGCCCAGAAATCTTGGCTAGTAGGCCAGTAGCCTAGCTTAGAAATCTGGACTAGTAGACTAGGAACGAACACCAGTTTAGTCGACTAGGCTAGGAGGCTAGTAGAATAGGCTAGTAGGCTAGTACACTAGACGTCTGGGCTAGTAGACCAGGTAGAGTCTTGGCTAGATGTCACCGCTAGAAGATTGGACTAGAAGCCAAGTCTAGTTGAATATGTTTGAAGTCTAGGCTAGAAGTCTAGTCTAGTATGTCTCGTAAACTAGGCTAGTAGACTACCTGGGAAGAAGTCTATGTTCTAGGCTAGGATAGAATTCTAGGCTAAAATTATAGGCTAGTCGGCTTGTTGACTAGGCTAGAAATCTGAGCTAGTAGACTAGGAAAGAACACTATGTTAGTAGACTATGCTGGAATGCCAGGCTAGTAGAATAAGAGACATCTAGGCTAGTAGACTATCTACGTAGAAGTCATGGCTGTAGACTAGTATACAAGTCCAGGTTAGAAGTTTAAACTACAAAACTAGACTAGAAGTCTGGCTACTAGGCTAGTAGATATTTGCTAGATTTGTCTCAATTAGTAGGCTAGTAGACTAGTCTAGCAGTCTAGGCTAATAGATTAGGGTAGAAGTTTGTGTTGGAAGTCTAGCCTAGTAGTCTATGTTGGAAGTTCAGGCTAGAAACATAGCTTAGTATGGCTAGTAGACAAGGCTAGAAGGCTGATTGTGTATAATACTAGGTTGTATATAATTAGGCTAGACGCTGAGGATAGTAGGCTAGTAGACTAGGCGAGAGGGCTAGGCTAGAAATCTAAGCTATTGAGCTAGTAGATCTGACTATAAATCTGGGCTGTAAGTCCAGGGGTGTAAATCGAGGCTAGTAGATTAGCTTAGAAGTTTAGGTTAGTAATCTAGATATAGAGGTTTAGACTAGCAGGCTAGTAGACTAGGCTAGAAGTCTAGGCTAGTAGGATAGTAGAATGGGTGAGAAGTGTAGTCTAGTAGTCTAGGATAGATGTCTAGTCTAGCATGGCTAGTAGACTAGGCAAAAAGGTTTGGCTAGTAGGCTACATGGGTAGAAGACAAGGTTGTAGACCAGCCTAAATGTTGAGGCTATAAATCCAAAATAGAAGTCTAGGCTACTAGGCTAGTAGACTAGGTCAAAGGTCTATGCTAGAAGCATACGCTAGTAGGCTAGGATAGAAGTCCTGGCTAGAAGTTCAGGTTAATATGCCAGTAGACTTGGATACGATTCTAAGCTAACTAGACCTCTAGGTTAGTAGGATAGCATACAGTTAGAAGCCTTGTAGAGCATGATAGACGTCTCGGTTACTGGTCTAGTAGACTAGGCTAGAAAACGCTAGTAGGCTAAGCAGACTAGGATCGAGCTCGAGACCAGTAGAGTAGGCTAGAAGACTATTTTAGCAGATTGCGATAAAAGTCTAGGCCAGTAGGATAGGCTAGAACTCTAAGATAGTAGACAACCTGGGTAAAAGTCAAGGCTGCAGACTAGGTTAGATGGCTAGGTCAAAGAGTCTAAACTAGGAGACTACATGTAGTTTAGAAGTCTAGACTACTACCCCAGTAGACTGTACGACTATGCTAGTAGACTATGGTAAAAGGCTAGACTACAATCTAGAAGTCTAGGCAAGTAGGATAGTATACTCAGCTAGAAATTTATGCTAGTATACTAGAGCAGAAGGCCATGCTAATAGGCTAGTAGAATAGGCTAAACGTCTATGCTCGCAGACTAATAGACTAGGCTCGAAGACAAGGCTAGATATCTAGTCCAGTAGCGTAGGCTAAAGGTCTAAGCTAACATGGCTAGTAGATTAGTCTATAACTCTAGTCTCTAGACTAGGCTATTAGTCTATGCTAGTAGCCTGGCGATATGTCTTGGCTAGATGCAGGTTGACTAGGCTAGAAGTACATGCTAGTAAAAAACCTGGCTAAACGTCAAGACTATAGGTTATGCTAATCTCATCAGATAAAAATCTAAACTAGGAGACTATGCTAGAAGTCTAGGCTACGCTAAACGGCTAGTCTATGCTAGTAGATTAGGGTAGATATCTAGGATAGAAGCCTAGACTAGAAGTCTAGACTAATAGACTATGCTAGAATAAAAGCTGAGTAGTCTAGTTTAGAATTCTAGGCTAGTATGGCTAGTAGACAAGGCTAGAAGGATACCTGTGTGGAAGTCTATGCTGTAGATTAGCCAAGAAGCGTAGGCTAGTAGACTAGGTTAGACGTCTAGGATATTGAGCTAGTGGACTAGGTTAGAAGTTTAGGCAAGATGTATAGGATGTAAATCTAGGCTAGCAGACTACCTTAGACATCTAGGCAGGTAAACTACACTAGAAGTTTAGACTAGTAGATTAGGATAGTAGTCTAGGCTATTAGACTACCTTGGTAGAAGACAAGGCTTATACTAGGTTAAACATCTAGACTAGACTAGAAAGGTAAACTAGATGTTTAGGCTACTAGACTAGGCTAAAATTCTATGCTAGAAGCGCATGCTAGTAAGCTGGGCTAGATGTCTCAGCTAGATGTCTAGTTTAATAGACTGGTACTCGGCTAGAATGCTAGGCTAGCTAGAACTTGTGGGATAGTAGACTGGTAGAAGAGTAGTAGAATAGGCTAGAAGTCTAGGTTAGTGGTCTAGTAGACTAGGCTAGAAATCTATGTGTGCAAACTATAGACTAGGATAGACGGCTAGGCTAGTAGACTAGAATAGAAAACTATGGTAGTAGACTAGGCTAGAAGTGTAGGCCAGTAGGCTAGTAGAGTAAGCAAGAGGTCCAGGCTAGAAGTCTAGGCTAGTAGACAACGTGGTTAGAAGTCACGGCTGTAGGCTAGGCTAAAAGTCTAGGTTAGAAGTTTAAACTCTAGACTATGCTAGAGGTCTAAGCTACTAGACTACGGTAAAAGGGTAGTCTAGGCTAGTAGATTAGGGTAAATGTCCGGGATAGAAGTCTGGACTAGAAGTCTAGCCTAGTAGACTATGCTAGAATGCTAGCCTAGTAGACTAGGTTAGAATTCTAGGCTAGTATTGGCTAGTAGACTAGGCTAGAAGACTACATGCGTAGAAGTCTGGGTTACAGATTATAGGTCTAGGCCAGTAGGCTATCAGAATAGGCTAGAAGTCTAGACTATTGGACTAGTAGAAAAGGCTAGACGTGCCGTGTGTAAATCTAGGCTAGTAGACTAGCTTAGACGCATATGCTAGTAAACTAGACTAGAAGCTTAGACTAGTAGGCTAGTAGACTAGGCTAGAAGTCTAGGCTAGTAGGATAGCGGAAGAGGCGAGAAGTGTAGTCTAGTAGTTTGGGCTAGTAGAGACTACATGGCTAGGGATATGGCTTAGACTAGGATAAATGTCTAGTCTTGAAATCTAAGCTAGGTGTCTATGAAACAAGGCTGGTAGACTAGGGTAACGTCTATGCTAGAAGCATATGCTAGTAAGCTGGGATAGATGTCCCAGCTAGAAGTCTAGATTAATAGGCTAGGTGAGCTGGCTAGAATTCTAAATTAACTAGAACTAGTAGACTGGTAGAAGTCTAGTAGAGTGGGCTAGAAGTCTAGGTTAGTGGTCTAGTAGACCAGGCTAGAAATAAATGCCTGTAGCCTAGTAGAATATGCTATACGTCTAGGCCAGTAGAGTAAACTAGCAGACTATGCTAGTAGACTTGATTAGAAATCTAGGCTAGTAGGCTAGTAGAATATGGTCGATGTCTAGGCTAGTAGACTAGGAGAGAAGTATAGGCTAGAAGTCTCGGCTAGTAGACAGCTTGTGCAGAAGGCAAGACTGTAAACTAAGCTAAGGGTCTATGCTAGGCGTTTAAAGTAGTAGACTATGCAAGAAGTCAAGACCAGGCGATAATGTTGGAAGTCTAGGCCACTAGGCTAGTAAACTAGGCTAGAAGTCTAGGCTAATGGACTAGGGGAGACCTCTATGCAAGTTGACCACCTGGGTATCATTCAACGCTGTAGACTACCTGGGTAGTCTAGTATATTGGACAAGAAGTCTAGTATAGAAATCTAGGCTAATGGGCTAGTAGAGTAGGTTAGAATGCTAGGCCAGAGGTCTAGGCTAGAAATACAGGCTAGTAGGCTAGAAGGTCATGCTACAAATCTAATCTAGTAGACTATACTATTATGGCTAGTAGACTAGGGTAGATTTCTAGGCTAGTAGACTACCTGGTATAAGTTTAAGCTAGTAGACTAGGCTAGAAGTCTAGGCTAGTAGGCTGGTAGGTTAAGCTATAAGTCTAGGCTAGTCGGCTAGTAGATCATGCCAGTTCCATCATATAGTTTCTCCACCAGAATTGAGGTGTGTCGACAACCTCGCTCTCTCAGCCACACCCCTCCCCCCCCCCACACACTCCTGTTTCCTTAAATAAAATGAATTTATAAAATGAATGACCGATGGTCAATGCACTTGAGCTAAGTCAAGTGCTATATGTATGTATGTATGATTACTGTATTCTGCGGCTGTAGTAGTAGAGACATCCTACAGCTGCAATCAGTCCTTCGCTTTTGCCCACTGTGTCTTGTCCTCAGCCAAAATCCTTAACTTCCTCAGGTCCATTCTTGATTTGAGTGTACCTAATCCTGCTTTCTTGAGGTCACCTCGTAGCGCACTTAGCAGATTTATGCAATGGCGTCCACTCCTGGCTCTGTATTTGCGGACTCCGAGTAGGGCAAATTCCAAGGCTCTCTGCTGGTGTGTCTTCTGGCATCCTTAGCACATGGCCAAACATGGACCATCTTTGCTGGGCGACTTCTACAGACAGCGGCGGCGTATTACACATCTTGTATAGTGCATCGTTGGAAATTATGCTCTCTGGCCAGCGGTGCCCAGTGATGGCGCGTAGGTGTTTGCAGTGGCAGGCGTCAAGTTTGTCTAGAGCTGCCATCTACATCGTCGGCATATTCCATCTCTAGCGGCATGCCCAGTATTGACACCGTGTGTGTGTGTGTGCGTGCGTGCGTGTGTGTGTGTGTGGGTTGGTCTTGTGGAATTTTCCCGCAGCCAGGTAACAGGTGAAGAGCACAGGGGATAGACCATCTCCCTGTGGAGAGCCGATTGATGTCTCAAACTCTACAGACTTCACTGACTGGACTCGTACTCAGCTTGGTATCTGCAAGCAGTAGTCTCACTAGTCGTAGCTCATCTTCATTGCAACAGGCCTGGCGTAGTACATCTAGGATCTTTGAGCGCTTAATTGTGTTTGAGCGCTCAAGTGGTATGCTTTATTTTAATCTATATTAGTAGATTTTAATCTATACTAGTAGGCTAGTAGAATACGGTCGATGAACAAAATGCAAAACACCAAGGACCACAAGGATTTAAATACTTGATAAGCAGAAAAGATACCACATGGGGGAATACAGTCGTGAACACCATATACAGGCAAGAGCCCTCTATTATAAATGTTGTGAAGAGGTTAGAAATCCAATATCAAATCTTCATTTCAATCAAGTTGAAAAGGATATCACTAAAGCACATAAGCTCGATAGAAATTAAACATCCACAATATGGATTCAAAGTCGACTTTGTATGGTATTTGAATGTTATCAAACTGATAAAGATTGAGCATGTTAGTAAGGATAGAGTGTGTTAATTCAGTTAACGAGCTTGTGGGTTTAGCCTTTAGGATATTTATATTTCATACAAAAGCATGTGTACTTATCTTCACGGCGTATCATGCCATTAATACGCAATCTGTTGATTCATTAAGGCAATTGCGTACATTTATTATGATTAATCAAATACAAATAATATTGGTTGAAAGAACCTCGCTATCATGGATAATAACCAATTTACTTGATGTGAATAACGTGTAAACGTAATACTGAATCGTTTCTGATGTTATTTTGACAGACTTTTGAGGAAATTACAATTGCTTCCATTATCTAACATATACCAATTATTACAAAGATAATAAACCCAGAAAGCTAGGTTATATGATAAAGTGTGTTGAATTTAACTTACATAAGTCAATATAGATGTACTTATTGTATTGTTTCTAATGCCATTTTTTGATGGACAACAGATGATGGATGTCGGATAATATTACTGTTATTCATAAAAACAATTGATTCCATTACATGTAGTAATTCTCTATCAAATACAACACAGATGTTGTCTCCAGAAGGCTAAATATCGCAAACTGCAACTCATTTACTTTATTTGAATCACATTATATGTATTTACATGAGTGTTTCTAATGTAATGTCGATGGACATCAGAGAAAATTAATATCATTCTTGAAGGAAATTGCTTCCATTACCTATCTATTTATCAAATGCAGCTCCAGAAAGCTAAATATCATGAACAGAAACAAATCTACTTCAAATTTTAAGCACATAACGTTTATATAATTTTATTTAATGCCAATTTTGACCGACATCGGATGATGGATATCTGATGGCATTGCTCTTATTCTTAAAACAACGGATTCTATTTACACACACTTATTCTACATCAAATAATGCAAATATAGGCTACTAGTTCCTCAAAGCTCACGTACTGACCAAATTACCCTTTTTGAAGCACATTATAATGTTATGTGTATATTTATTATTGTATCTAATGCCATTTTACGGACATCAGATGGAAAGCATGTTATTCTTGAAGGACATTTCGGTCACTAGTTGTTCTATATCAGATGCAACAAAGACACAAGACTCTAGAAGGCTAAATATCATGAAATGCAAAAAATTTAGCTTCTTTAAATCACATATAATGTCATTTTACAGGACGGGAAATTTAAGATAGAAATGTTCTAAATCACTGACTCCTTACACTGCTCATGAACATTCTGCCTTCCAAGTTAGCCGAAAATGTGGCAAAAATGATAACACGAGCACCATCCTAGCTGGGCTTAATACGCCCGTATTTAATGAATTTTAATCTTTTCTGGGAGTGTAACAACTCTGGCAAATATGGACAGATCTCGCCGAAACAAAATCATGACACTTCGTCTCTACGTAAATGTTCGCAAGAAAATAATTTTGAATGCAGGTTCAACACTACCTGAGATTTGGCCCGGATACTATATTTTGACTAATACACCTTTCCCACATTGACGTCATTACTCCCCTAAATCAACGCTCAGAGCAAAACTGCTGGCTGGTACCACCGCCAACAAGCCGCTGACCCGCGTTGAGTTACTTTTGCACTAAAATACACCGCAATATAAACCGTTCCTATAATACACTAAAATCATTATATTATTTAAATCATATATCATTGGAAAGCGCATTCAATTGCGGAAACATTAATGCACTATTTTTATAGCCTTGTAACATTTTCACTGAGTTATTTGCGTATATAAAATAAACCATTCAACCTAGACTCATTAAATCAAGTGAACAATAGGGGATATTTTAAAATTGCAATCAACTGTTTTAAATTTTACAAAACTATAAAAACTAATACAGAAATGTATAGAAAATTGGCTTAGCTTTCTAATGATGTATGACATCAAAAATATTATTAACATAGTTTTTCATATGCACTGCCTAAAGTGCACTGTATCTGATTCCCATAGTAAAGTAACGCTGTTTGCGCGTCGGCTATCGCGGTTACCAGCCGGAAGTGGCATGCGCGATGCATTCCGGGAAGGTATTTTCCCAAAATACGCTAATGTGGGAAAGGTGAATTGAATTTTACTCGTTTCACGGCGTGTGTGTTGGGGGGGGGGGGGGGGGGAGGTGAGGATATCTCACAAATACGAATGGATCGTGCTGAAACGAAATCATGGCATGTCGTCACTAACTAGTACACCCACTGAACAAATTTCAAATGCAGATTAAAAACGTAGATATGGCACGAACGCAACATTTTTAATGCATTTTAGGAAAATAGGGGAGACAACTCTCGCAAATGTGGACGGATCTCGCCAAAGCAAAATCATGATAGGTTAAGAAGTTATTGACGGATCTCGATTAAACAAAATCATGACACTTCGTTTCACCAGAATATGTCCACTGGAGAAAAAAAATTCAAATGTAGGTTAAGAAGTTTCTGAAATAGCAAAATCACACAAGTTTTTGACGCATTTCAGGCGGATAACTCTGCAAATGTTGACGGATCTCGGCGAAACGAAGTTATGGCACTTTGCTAATATGTGCACTGGAGTAAAAAAATTGGAAATAGTCTAATAAGTTTTTGAGATACGGCTCAGACACAAAATTCTTGACAAATTTTACGCAGTTCAGGGGATAACTCTGGAAAATATCGACAGATTTCGACGAAACAAAATCATGACATTTTGTCCCCCCTAATATGTGCCCTGGAAAAATAAATAAAAATGTAGGTTAAGAAGTTTTTCAGATACAGTCCGGACACGGATTTGATAACGGACAGACAGACAGATGGACGGACGGAGACAGACAGACAGACAGACAGGCAGACACCACGTGCCATCCCATAAAACGACCCGGTGTTTTTTTTCAAAACGGCCGTATACAAATCATAGTTGCACCGTAGACTCGCAAGCAATCTCTCTTCCATTGCAGCGTTCCCAGCACTTTAACAAAACAAAATTCCCTGACATTTCCCTGAGAAATATCCAAAATTCCATATTTTTACTTTAACATGGTTGTTGGAAAGTCAAGAGGTAGTTGCAGCACAGAAACTAAGATACTGATAAAATATACATCAACGTGGTAGCCTGTGCATGAACTGGCAAAATGTGAAAAACACTTCGAGTCACTGTTAAATTCCCTGAGTTTTCCCTGTCTGGAAAAATGGAAATCTATTTTCAAGGTTTTCCCTGATTTCCAGTGTGGCGGAGAACCCTACCGTCGTGTTATTGCATGGTCCTCGCTCTCCCACTCCACATAGCGACGCTGTTCGATACTGGAGCAGAACGGGAGGGCGAGACCAAGCAATTGGACGCCGCTCCCGTATCGAACAACGTAGCTATGTGAATAGGCGTATGATAGTATGATGTCCATCCCCGTGTCGGAGATAAGGGGACAGACATCTGGCCTTCTCGGATAATGACGTAATTTTCTTCTTCTTTTAGGAATAAGCACCCTTATGAAGGAGCACCTCCATATGAGCAGTTTAAATTTTTATCAAGGAACCGTATTGACAATGATAATAATTATATCTAATTCTATATGGCGTATCAAGCATGTAAATAGTAAACAATATGTATACAGTGGCCGATGTAAGGGGGTGGGGTGATCCGGGTGAAAGAGCACGTTATAAGATTTGCAGCAACATATCGTGTCGTGGCCCTCCTAATTATATGACTGAACAACATCGTGCCATACAGTACATCTCAGAAATAACTGACCATACATACTGTTGAATATTTTGAACATAATCGGATTGGAAAGCTGCCAATTATGTTCAAAATATTTAACAGAACATTTCTTAGATGGTGTTCAAAGTTGTACTGACTAAAATGTGTCTAATTTTGTTTTGGAAACATTTTATGTTATATTTCCTACCTGTACTGTATGGGTCGCTCGTTTATCCAGAAATTTGCAACAGAAACCGTGGATTAATGCATGTCTGCGAATACATGAATGTACAATCCATCTTGGTAAGAATGACATGTTATTGGATCTTAAATATATATTTAAAGAGCTATTTAAAGCGGGGCTTCAGTTATTCAATGTGAGCCATTCGAGCTGATTTGCTTGGCGCTAGGAATTATTCGAAGCGCCCTCTATTATCCAATTAATAGTACTACTACAGGGAGTTCCATGTAGAGTGACCAGCCCCTCTGGGCTGGCAGCGATCGGACGCGCTCGCTAGTCTAAGCAGCACCTGAGTCGAGAAAGTGTGCTTAGTGCCATTACACTATTTTGACAGAAATAGCATTAGAAACAATGAATAACCATTTAGACCATTCTTTGATACCGATAAATTCTAATTTATTCATGCTGGATGGACGAAACTAGTTAAATTACTACAATTTATGCAACAACATACATTTATAGATTTCAGCACCCACTAATCAGGGAGTGTTCTAATTTCAGTAAATGTGACAGTGATAGAAACATGCTGGCATGCAAGAGACTGCTCTTTTAGAAACTATATCTGTGACAAATAAGATGCTTTAGCTATGGTTCACCAGAGCTCTCAGCAGTCAACCCTTCTAATTGACTCGGGAGTTGTTTCCATCAAAAAAACATTACATTAACACAGAAAATAAGAAAATAAATAAAAGTATTGAAGTCTGACGACTACCCTCGTTTCGCGCGATAGAATGAGCCCTCCTCGTACAAATAGAGGCACAGATGTCCAACTTAAGATTATTTTAATAATTCTGATAGCTTGCCAGTGGCGGCGGAGTGGCTCTGCAACAGGGGGTTGCTAGGGGTGGATGCAGGATTTCGTGTTGTGGGGGGGGCGTGAAGGAGGTGGGCCAGGGAGGGGGCTTCACCCTCCCTAATATTGGGGGTCCGGGCGTCCTCCCCGGAAATGTTTGAAAATTAAATGCTCTGAGAAGCCATCTCCTGTATTCTGAGTGATAATTCGTGGTTAAAATTGTTCAGGAAAATGAGAATTTTTCTCTTAGAAAATGTCAATTTACAGAGCTTGAAAGGAATATTTTAGAAATCTTCCACTTGAATGACTGGTTCGCTATACCAAAATTTCAAATCAGGGCGTGTAAATCGACATTTTTCAAAATCATTTCAGAAGGTCTGTTTAGTTAAGGTGTTATTGCCTGGTTAATGATATAACAGACTGTCGCCATCAGTGATCTACTTATGTGTTCCTAGATATTGTTGATATAAGATTTATGAGCAATAGCAATACGTGGTCAGTGAACAATGATAGTACCATATAAATCCACGCACAGTACACACAACACTGCCTGGGGGCGGGTTGGCGGGGGACTTCACCGGAAATTGTGTTAAATAGATGCTCTTAGAAGTCATTTCCTACTTACAAGTCATTTCCTACATTTTAAGTGACAATTTTGGATTAAAAAATCTACACTAGAACAGGGGGGTACAGACATTATTAGCCCCCCAAAATTATTCTAGGGGGGCCCTAGACACCCCCACCCCAACCAGCTCCGCGCCACTGTAGCTCGCACAATTTTGACGGACACGTGATATGGTTTTCGTGGACTCTGCCATTTACAATTAAATAAATATTGCGTTAGGAATTTTGAACCTAATTTGACGTAAGTTTGTTGTTATCTAGTATGATGTCAGCAACATGCTTTTCTCAAATTAAATTCAAAAGATTCTGGAAGTTCAGGGTTCGAAGAGGTAACACAGGATTGATCATGCCAAACAAAGATATATGTAATACAAATGGAGATACAATATCATTTCTTGTTAAACAGCATATGTCTACCAGAAAATTGACGTATGCAATATGCCTACCCTAGTAGGCCTACATGGTGGAGACACGCGACCATCAGATTGCACACGCGTTACTACGAGACAAGAACCGTTAAGTTGATGTCGCGTATATAGCCGCCCATATTGAACATAAAAGGCCTATTGCTTAATTGTCTCGCAGTAGAATATCTATATATATATATATATATATATATATATATATATATATATATATATATATTATAATATATATATATGTTCAATTAGCATGCAACATCATGCATTTCTGATATAATACAAAAAAATCATTTGAATCCTTGTTAATATAATTTAATAAATTATGATTGCAGATTTACAAAAGAGTAGCAGTGGCATAGCTAACCGGGAAGGGGAGGAGGAGGGGGGGGGGGGGGGGGGTGTTCATCCAAATCTGCAAAGAAAAAGTGTGTGGTGTGTGCGCGCGCGCGTGCGTGCGTTTGCATGTGTATGTGTGCGTTGTACACTATTTAAGTTTAATGTCATGATCAAAATGTAAAGTAAGTAACGGCCTTCCACAGAGTCAAATTTTCATAAATATCTCAGGGAAAACCACCGACACCCCCATTAACATCTCGTGTGATGACCTTTTCGAGACCAATCACCTATCTTACCCATACACAAATATCGAGATCCTGGTTCCGTCACTGAGTAGCCTTAAAGCAGCAGCTATACAAATATATATATATATATATATATATATATATATATATATATATATATATATATATATATATATATATATATATATATATATATATATATATATATATATATATAACTACAACAAAATTACACTAGAATTCGACAAATACGAAGATATACCTAATAGTTGCGACATGGGGCAGCTTTGATAGAAATTCAAGACAGGCAAGCAGGGAGGCAGACATACAGACAGACAGACAGACATACGGCAGGCAGGATTGCATGCAGGCAACAGACAGACAGGTATGCAGGCAGGCAGGCTAATAGGGCTACTAGTTGCTAATAGCAACTAAAATGAAATTACTCTCTCTCTCTATCTCCACCACCCCTTCCCCTCTCCCTCCCTTCCCCCCCCCCCCTCACTCTATCTCTCGCTCTCTCTCTCACACACACACACGCACGCACGCGCACACTCTCTCGACAGATTTATTTATTTAATGCTATAGTGTGCATCCGCCACTTGTTATTGTTTTGCATGTATCATAATTGTATATTATGTGGGAGACACGGCATAAGACGTATGTCTTATCGTGCTCCCGCTTAGACTAAAAATAAATTCTGTTTAAACTAAAATGAAATTACTTTAGAAATTAAGAATATATATGAGCCTACAATTGAAGAATGTACATGGCCTACGAAAACCCTAATGTGGACTGATTGCATGATTGTCTGTTCATCTATCTCTCCATCTGGCCATCTTCGCTGAAACCCTTTGTTTGGATACAACCAAATTTACTATGTGATTTATATATTGTGGATAGAAAGGTGACATTTCTTCTGGCATCTGCCACCCCACCACATCCACTGTTCCCAATATCTGCTCTTTTTCCGCTTTCGAAGAATATTGAAAAGCATAACTAATTCGTTATCGGAATTGGATAATTCCCTTGCAAACTGGTCGTCGTCTTGTGACGATTGTGTGTTATATCTAATGTAAGTATAGGCCTACGCGCTTTATGGATGTGATAAAACGAACGACACAAATGGTATTATCGGAGTGTTTATTAACATACATATGTACGGTGCAGGCTACCTAACTTAAGCCATGTTCAACTGTTTGGATCCCAATTAAAACTACCGAAATGGCAAATGTAATGGAGGGATCCACGCACCCACGCAAATAGACCGACCGACCGAATTAATAGCAATCATTACTTAATAGCAATCATTAACAGCAATCATTAACATGACAAGTAACTATTCATATTATAGTAGACATAAATGTGAACTAGCCGTCAGATTTGTACATAAAATACTTACGAGTTATTCATTATCTTTATCTTTCTTGCTCTGAAAAACTGCCGTACACTACGATGACGGCGACGATAACGGCGGCGACACCAACAATCGCAAGAACACCACCGATAGCAATACAAATTTTAATAACAGCGACGATAATAACACTTGTCTAAATATATTTAGGCTACTTATTAAGCTATATAGATTAAGTTATTGCCATTACTTAACTAACTCCACAACTGATGTAAAAATTGTAACTATTATAAACCATCACGCTGCTGTCTGTGTGTAAATAAACAACTTGACCTCAAATCCTGGTGTAACTGAGTGCATCGCGTCACGTTCGAGCGTAACACGTCACTAGCTAGTCATTCTCACTTGTTGCGAGGTGATGACGCGGCGCTCAATCTAAATGTAACCAACTGTTTTATGCTTTTTATGGCGTGGCTTCAGGGTGTATGACGAAAATGACCGCGCCAGGGACAAGAATGACCGCTATTATGGCGATAATGACCGCCACTGCGAATTTATATTTTGACTTCTATTACCCGGGGGGGGGGGGGGGGGGTAGGGGGTGGGGGGGGGGGGGGGTGTGTGTGGTGGTGGTTCCGGGTTTTGCTGCTCCTATAGTGTATCCCCCATAGCGCCCCCTGAGGTTTTTCGCCCTTCAGCACCCCCACCCCACACCCACCCACCCCCACCCTGTCCAAGTACCTTCATACGCCACTGAAATGGGAGTTTGTAACCAACGGTAATAATATGATAAACCCATCTGATGTCAACGCAAGACCCATTTAAAGGTGCATATTCACAGCAAATGCCTGACAATTAAATTGTTACAATGGGGCGCGCCGCGAAGAGTTATCTCCCCAGAGGGCGTGCGTGCGTTGTGAGGCATAAATATACCTCCGCGTTTATCAATGGCGTGTATAGTAACAACGTCAGAGTACCGTATCATTGCGTAACGCAAAGCCGTTTTAGGTAACAAAATGCCGTTATATTGTTGTGTTCCTGGCTGTAAAGTTAAAAGAGGTGGAAGTAGATTCCCGAAAGAAGCAGATATGCTATGTAAGTTGCGAATATCCGTGAAAGAATCGATACGGTGACGCGCAAACTGTGGATGTCGAGATCGACTGAACTCGTTTACAGCGATCATATAGGCAGGCCTACATGTATACATATTACACCGGAGTGGTTCAAAGAAACTCTAACATGTATGCTTAAATAAATTTATATTGTGTTATTTTATTGTCCACATTGTCAAATACATGAACAAATGGCATCTATATTGGACACGTTCTTGTGATCGCCAGTTATCATCCCAGGTTGTGGCTATTAAAGGGTGGTCTCTTAAGACAAGTCAATAAATATGTCACGAATACCAGAGTTTCTTTAAAAACCAATGGTCTATCAGTAAACCTGTTTTAACCGTTTAATGCTAAAATTAGTTCCAGAAAAATTATATTTTCTCATAGAAAATATCCAGTAGGGTAGGCCTACAAAGAAAATTGTTTTAGAAAATTTTCAAGGGAATGGCTCGCTGCAGGTGGACCGTTACATATATTATAACATTTAACATCAGACATTAATCACAGGTACAGCATAATGTATA
>JAVVLW010000748.1:0-75000 GCA_034401795.1 Chaetoderma sp. LZ-2023a
TTACTACTACTACTACTACTACTACTACTACTACTACTACTACTACTACTACTACTACTACTACTATTGACGTCATCGTCAAAATCGTTGTTATTGTTCTGATTGATGTTGTTGTTTGCCGCTGCTGCCGTTGTTGCTGCTGATGCTGTGGTTGTAGTTGTTGTTGTTGTCGTTGGTGGTGGTGGTGGTGGTAGTTGTGGTGGTGTTGACGCGACTGCTGGCATTGTTAGTATACACATATTTTTACTGAAACTACCAGATAATATTGAAGGAGCATTCTTGTAATTTGCAGCTATTTGCACTTTATAAGGATACCTGATGATCTCCCGTCAAACAGTCTATTTGTACCACTGAGCACGCTGCACCATAGCAAAAATAATGATACGCTGCTTTTCCCTCATTCCTACTGAAGTCATATTCAAGATCAGGGATCCTGGTAATAAAGAATTATATATTACCTTCATAAGAGAAGAGAAACACATGCACAAGAGAAATTGTTCATATCCAGCTACATATAGCCTATCGCTGACAGATATTCATCCAACAGTTAGGAGCAGAAATTGTACTTCTTTCTAGATATGTGCTTTTATCTCACCGATATATCTATATCGTAACCACAAAGGTATCTGTGTGGCACTTAAAGGACTGTCTGTCTTCATTGAATTATGCCTGCCTGCCCACCCACCGGCGCCAAATTTCCCAGATGCCATCTATCTATCTATCTATCTATCTATCTATCTATCTATCTATCTATCTATCTATCTATCTACCTATCTATCTATCTATCTATCTATCGGTAGATCCTACACACATACCTACATACGTCCATGCATAGCATATGTACGTATGTAGTTTTTATTATTGTCAAGCATTAATTCTATGAACCCTTCATTGACGACGCACGGGCACTAGGATTTAGCTCATTCATCATCTGGAATGTAATTTTTACCGTTTGCAATTTTTTACCTGAGCGGGGTTCGAACCAAGTGAATTCTGCGACACCTTCCGACTAGCGTTTGGTAGGCAAGCAGCCTACCACTATCCACGCATGCACACACACACACACACACACACACACACACACACACACACACACACACACACACACACACACACACACACACACACACACACACACACACACACACACACATACACACACACACACACACACACACACACACACACACACACACACACACACACACACACACACACACACACACACATGCACGCACACGCGCTTCCATACGAGCATACCAAGTCATTAAATATGCGGAGAGTTATGTTAAATACATGTATAAATACACCATATGCAATTGAGGAAACGACATACCTATAAAAGCCAGTTGCAGACAAGCTGATCTGGGCGAAATAAGCAGCTTTCACCTGAAATGAAAACGCGAATAATTCACCTTTCCAGGTTATCCATCCATCATATGACGTCATAATCAACTCAGTGACGTGTATGTTGATGTCATAATTATGATGTCATGAATGATTCGAAATAGTCCGTCTGTACATGTTGTATGGCTTTACTATTTAATAAACATGCTGTTGAATATTTTTAAACAAATTTGACGAGGCGCTGTTGCTGCCATAGTACCCAGTCAAATTAGTTTCAAAATATTCAACAGCTTACCTATATAGTTTTCCGGAAATTGATAGTCAGGGAGTTCAGTGATCGATCAATTTCAACATGGCCGAAGTGTGGGTGGAGCTTACCTAAAGGTGGGCGGGTCATAGCTAAAACTGGATTCCTCCATTGTCATGCTTGGTGAAAAATAGTATATAATGAACTGAGTTTAATCTGTCAGGTGCCGACTGCAGTTCAACACACCCAATGGACATAATTCCAAAATAAATACACTAAACACTCAGAGGTCATATGCAAAGCCATGTAGGTAGGCCTAAGTCTGATATTCACAACTTGAATAGGTATTTAACGATAATGTTATTTTAAGGTGTTCATGGACATAGGCATGACTAATCACGTCCAAAGCAACACTTGTACATTTAGATATAGATAGACAAGAACGACAATCAGAGATTGTGAAAGTATGACACAACCCATTCAGCAGCCACATAATTTCCTTAATTGGTTCATCATGACCCTTGACCTTTGAGCCTATTATTAATAATATTCTTAAGGCTGACGATGGCTATATCTCAACAAAGTTTGCTGAAAATACAACTTGAATTATTCTTTGGAAATGCTGGAAAATACTTTTATTGGGTCACCATGACCTCGATCCTTGACATTTTGACCCAAAGGCCAGTAAGCTTCTTTGGACTATATGCGGCTACAAACTAAACTTTGCCGTCCGGAAACTCAATAAAATTTCCATAATTGGTTCATCGTAATATAAACCTTTGACCTTTTGACACTAAAATCGATAGGCTCCTTTAAACCGCACCCAAATTTAGCAAAGATTCCTTTAATAGAACTCGAGTTATCCTCCGGAAATGCAACACAATTTCATTAATTGGGACAGTGTGATCTTGACCTTTTGCACCCAACATCAAGCGGGCTCTTGGGAGCCCAAAGTACAACCTCTCACCCAAGTGTCGTAAAGGCTCTTTCAATATAACTTCAATATCTATATGGAGCGGGGGGGGGGGGGGGCGCAGGGGGGGGGGGGCGCGGGGGGGGGGGAGAAGAACAACAAGTGGGAATACATTATAGTTGCGACCTAGGCGGGTTGATCAGAGATGTCAAAAATTAGGATAATCCAACAAACTGACAGACAAACCGACAGATCGATCAACAAACTAACTTATTATACTAATTGAGAGTTGCAATTAAAAATAATACACTGTCTTAGCGTACGGATGAAGTTGATTGATTCCACTTACCCAGTCCTCCCATTTGCTTGCAGGCTTTGAGCTGATGAAGGGATCCAAACTTTTCATTATTTTCTCGCAAGCATTCTGAAGGTAAGTGTAAAAGATCATACACATCTCATAGAGAATACGGTCTGCCACTCAAGTATCTGACGTCATAGTCATATACATCACTAGTTGGCTAATGTCACAATCAAAATGAGATAAGTACATGACAAAGTTGGCAATACTCTGTCACGAAGGTGTGTGAATATTAAGTATCTGATCAATTTACAATTTAAATAATAAACATTAAGTTGAATATTTTGAAATTAAAATCGACAGAGTTGTTGACCACCCCCACCCCACCCCCCACCCCCACCCCATCCCCCAACCCCCACCCCTAAAACTTGTGTCAAAATATCCAAAACCTTGCTTGTATAGTCATCTTGAAATTTAGTTTTTGGAAATGCAAGTTTCAAAGTTTCAAATCGATTCCAACATCCGTACAAAGTAGGTTAAACTTAGGTAGAAATTGGCGGGGCATAGCGAGAAATTGAGCCCTACATTATGTCCTGGCAATAGATGTGAAATACAAAACAGATGTATGCGTAAACCAAATATATAACTAACATGGAAATTTATTTATATTCTTACCAAAACTGCCATTCCATTGATGTCGGTGCTCACGCTGGCAGCTGTGGGTGATGTGTTTGGTACTGTGTTTGTACCAGTCTCAGAGATATTAATGTAAGATGCAGGAATACCAAGTGAGCGACTTGCAATCTGAAAATATGTTTCGCCGTTTAACTGTCTGCCTGTAGAATATCTGCAGACTACATTTCCCAATAGGGTTTAAATCTGAATATATCGAATATTTTGAAAACAATTTGACAGGAAATTGTTGGTGGCTAAGCCACCAACAACTTTCAGTCAAATTGTTTTCAAAATATTCAGTATGTCCCAAGTTATTGCCAATTGAATGCATTGCCTGGTGGCGTCCAGCAGTTAGACAGTTTTGAACAAAATTTCATATAAAAATAATTATATATATATATATATATATATATATATATATATATATATATATATATATATATATATATATATATATATATATATATATATATATGAAGTATTTGATACAATGCTATACGTGCATACAACTTACCTACAGCTGATAATAACTGTGAGGTTAAAAGGGGGGGGGGGGGCGGTACATAATGTTAAATTAGTTTTAAATATTCAACATAATATTTCAGACGTCATATAGAATTTGATGCATGTAGTTATTAATGCTGAACGGTTTAATATTTGAGCATTTATATATGTTACCATCTATAATGTGTGTGCACGTGTGCATATGTACGTGCCTGTGTCTACGTCCGTGTGCGCACATGTGTGTATGCGTGCGTGCGTACGTGTGCGTGTGCATGCGTGCGCACGTGTGCCCATGCGCATGCGTGTTTACATGCATGTGTTCTACCTGAACCATCTTTGTATGGAGTCCCTGGCCCATCTCTATACCTCCATGGGTGAGAAGCACTGATCCATCTGTGTAAACATGGACCAATGCGCCAGCTTGATTGGAACTGTGACCATCAAACATTGGAGCAAACTTTGTAGGAATCATGTAAATACCACGTTTTGTCCACCGATTTGATCTGAATAAATATAATCAAAGACATTTATGCTGTGTTCTCATACAGCCACTATTTCGGTAAATAGCCGGTGTATCGGCTAGTGTTCTCATTGGACTGGCTCTCGTACCGGAATAAATAAATCATTTATTTCGAAATTTAATCCCACAAAATCGGCGGTTTATCTTCCTCGCCTTAACCGCTGTAACTCCAGACTGATGTATGGCGTTATTCCCGATTAACTCTCCAATGAGAACATGGCCTAAGGGAACACAGCCTATTCTCCACCAGATATCATCACCGTGCAGTCGAGGATTGTCTTCCACCAGCGTGAATGCAAACCGATATATAGGCTATATTTTATTTTTAATCAACATAGTACACGATAAAGTTAAACAGGTTTAGGCAATGATAAAGAGGCCTTTAGATTACTGCATGTATTACAGAGGTCTATCTCATCTGATAAGACTGGAGCCAGGAGCACAAAGTTTAAAGGGCCAATACCCAGTTTTATTATACACCTGCATGTGTTTATTCAATGAAATGCTTGTAATTGTACCACGTGACCATCCAATAGCTTTTCTATATTGGACGATGCAAAACCCGTATTGGACGGTAAAATCCATATTGGATGCCACTTAAAAACCGTATTGGAGGTTAACGAACTATAACACTTTCTGCATTAATTTCATATTTCGTTGTCAAAAGAGGTAACTTCTATTGCGTTGATAAACTACAAGTACAAGTTTTCATTATTAATAGTTACAATATGCTTCTCAAAAAGATATCGATAACTTTGGTGATCAGCACATGCTAGAAAATAAAGTAAATAAAACAGAAAATGACTCGTTTGTTCAGACTCTGGTTGTTAGCTTAAGGCCTCTTTCTCATTGCCTAATCCTGTTTAACTATTTCGTGTACTTTGTAGGTTAATAATTAGGCGATATATCAGTTTGCATTCACACTGCTGGAAAATAGTCCTGGACTGGACGGTGATGCTACCTGGTGGAAAGCAAGATAAAATGCTGATCGTAGTGCTACCTGGCAGACAGTGTGAGAAAATGCTTACAGTAACGCTATCGGACACATTTGGAGGGAACAGGCTGCGTTCACATAGGGAGGCAATAGCGATATATCGGAAGATAAACCGCCGATTTTGTGGGGTTAAATTTCGAAATAAATGATATATTTATTCCGATACAAGAGCCAGTCCAATGAGAATGCTAGCCGATATACCTGGTATTTACCGAGATAGTGGCTGTATGAGAACACGGCCTAAGACTCAAGAAGAATGGCTTAAACTTTCTAATGCAAATATTAAGAGCGAGCCATGTCTCAAATATATCTATGTGTAAGTGGCCAATAAACCAACTGAACAAACGAACGAATAAGTGTATTTCTGAGCTTAAAGAAAAATTTCTGTTGATTACCGGTAATTGTGTTTATTTGCTGGTAATTGTAATAGGTGCATAATAAATAGGTCGTTTTATATTATTGAGTTCAATATTGATCGTTATTGTACTCGTCCATGTTGTGTTGAAAACTCCCTATTGGACTCGACACCTGCTGCGTCCCGTCCAATACCGATTTCAACACAATGCGTACAATAACAATCCATATTGGACTCAACAATAGTAGTATTGGCCTGGTATTGGTCCAGTACTGAGCCAGTAGCGTGCGTTATCAGGGAAATGATTTTTCACAATTATAAATATCAAGTATAGCAGTTGCATGTTTCTTTGAGAACACTCATGACGATGATGATGATGATGATGATGGTGGCAGTGATGATGATGAGCATCATCGTTGTCGTCCTCATCATCATCATCTTAATCATCATTATTATTATTATTATTATTATTATTATTATTATTATTATCATCAAACAAACATATTATATTCTTTAACCGCCTCTTGTTGACTATAGAAGTCACTTTGTTCCAAACAGCTTTGCCAGCAGCTAAGTGCATTGCAGGATTCTAGTGTCTGTCCGAATGGAGTCCTGTCTCCATCTCTGTACATGTTCATCTCCCGGACCTGAAAACATGATTCAAGCGTAGTTCCGTTTTAACTGTCTCGCTGCTGCCAGCCATCAAACAGTAGTTTCAATGATAAAAAACCGCTTGATTTGTTGAATATTTTAAAAACAAGTTGACTGAAAGTTGTTGGTGGTTTCCCCACAAACAACTTTCAGTCAAATTGTTCAAAATATTTAGCAGGTCCAGGGACATAACTCTTGGAATAGGTCATCTGCAAAAACTCGGCAGTCAGCAGGTTATCCTATATTGTGTTAATATAACCCATTAATTGTCAAGCTGTCCACAAGTGGTCGTTGCAGTGCTCTTGATAAATGACCATAAGTTTTTCTTCAACAATGAGCATTCACCATTCATCAACCTTGCCAAAACGCATCTGCATTGGTCTTGAGAAATATCCATTTGTGGGATAACAGAAATCATTTTTCTATAGCCCAGGTTTAAATGTACAAAAATCGTTTTCTCACTGCCTTCAAATGAGCATTCATTGAGCAAACATTTCAATTTTCTTGTGAATATCTTGACCATTGACGGGTTAATTGATATAAGTAGCATTTTGAGTGCTTCAATATGCAGTTGACACAAGAAGGGTTAGGATATTTATGTTTGAAATCTTAGGAAAATGAACAAAGCTAATCTCATCACTTTAAACACAAGTCACAACATTTAGATTGTAAGATAAATAGGCATAGAGGTAAGCTCCTGAATATGTTAAAACAAAGGTATTAGTAGCCTGTTGCTGCCATAGTGCTATCAGTAGAATTAGTTTCAAAATAATACAAAGAATACTTTCAGATTCAAAGAGTGAAAATGTCCTTTAAATAATCTTGTCCTTATTATCACAGTAACGTGGCTACCACAAATTTGAATCACAAATATTGGTAATGTATGGTGCCGCTTATAAGATAAACTAAAATCATTGGTAATTATTTATACTGTATAATAGAGGAATCCACTGTATTGATCATAATCAACAATGGCACAAGTAAGCTGACGTCATAATCAATTATGTCATGAATGTCATATCTTAATCTGACATAAATGCTTAATAGTCTGTTAAGTATTTATTACTATTTAATAAAGATTCTTTTGAATATTGTGAAACCAATATTTTCTGGGCAGATGTTGCTGCTAAATCAGTTTCAAAATATTAAACAGGTTACCTGTATAATTTTCTAGAAATTGAGATTCATAGTGTGATAGATCCCAACACAGGCAAATCGTGGGTGGAGCTTAGCTAGAGAAGTGTGTAGCATTGCTAAAACAGGAGTCATCCATTGATACCTTAATAGGAGACAGAGAACATGTAGCTGCAATTCTATCCATTATATTCTCTGTTATTAGCATTGCCTGTGGTCCACCAAAGCCACGGCAAGGTGTGTTGCTTGGAGTGTTTGTCTTGCACAAATATCCTGTCATGCGAAAATTGGGGAAATAATAAGAATTATCTGCCCGAAGTATTGCCTTAGGGATTAGCTGAAATAATAACAATAATAATAATAATGATAATAATAATAATAATAATAATAATAATAATAATAATAATAATAACCAGACCAGTAACTGCAAACAGTTCCCAAGCCACTTTCCAAAATGTGTAGCTAAACTACTAACATATTAGTATGTGAAATGGGATAGAATTGGTCAGGGAATGCTACAATGTTACACTGTCAGCAGTAAATGAATAAACAACAATGAACATGAACTCTCTCAAGTGAATAAAAATGGTGCAAAATATACACGAACTGGTAAGTATGAAAAAAGAATTATCAACAATGACACCATTTGAACTTTTTCAACTATTTGACCTTTCTCACTCAAATTGCATTTTACACCCAAATGACATTTTTGGATTCAAATTACTTTTTTGCACTCATTTGCATTTTTCGCACCCAAACGATCTTTTTGAACTCATTTGCGATGTGTAGAATGACATCATAATGAATGATGTCACGAATGATGTCGATAAGTATGTCATGAACGCATATTTGAAGATGGTCTATGCACTGTTGTACAAATTGTATGCCTTTACCATTTAATAAATATTCTGTTGAATATTCTGAAACTAATTTGACTGGGCGCTGTTGCTGTCATAGGCAACAAAAGCACCCAGTAAAATTAGTTACAAAATATTCAACAACTTCCCTGTATAGTTTTCAAGAAATTGATAGTTAGGGCATTCAGGGATCGATCAATCCCAACATGGCGAGGTGTGGGTGGAGCTTAGCTAAAGATGGGCGGGGCATAGTTAAAACCGGAAAGGTCCATTGCAGTCAACATAGAATTTGGCACCATTGTCTATTTTAAATATCAGCTCCTATAAAGCTTCAATCCATTGCCACATACCTGTATGGTTTTCTGGACATTGTATTTCAATATGATAGGTGCTGGCAGCCAAATTGCATTTCTAATCTATTTTTATAATCACCATTCTTTGATGCAGGACACCAGTCAGTTTCATATATACAATTGGATATATGTATCTGCCAATGCATGGTACTGGGCTGGTACTAGTATGTTTAGTTTCATTTAAAGTTCACAGATGTAGTTTGCAGCATTGTACGTATCACTATCACTTCTTTCTTTTAAAACGTTTCTTATATACTTCTCTAAATGGTACTTACCCCTGGTGAAATGTCACATGACCATCCAGCATTGACGTACATATGAATCTCGACTGCTTTAAGTTTGCCATCCCTTGCGAAACCAACCTGCCAGAAATCGTGGAAGGCAACCATATTTAATGCCCACAAAAGCAATGAATGTACAAGCTGCAGTCTGCTTATGTTTATATGTAAATAGTTTATCATAGAAAGCATTATGCTTGTGTTATATATTTATTATATTATGATATCATCTGTTCAGTCATATTTTGCTGGATTTCTTTTGTGTATTTGTTTTGCAGTAGCCATATGTCTGGCTTGAGCAATAAAATATTAATACTTATACCTCTGCCTGATTAGACTAAATACTTAAGAGAACATCTTAATAGAGGCATAATGGGAATGAGAATTGTAATCAGATAAACTATGCACATTTCTTTGTCAACAAATAAGCCTGCTTTTCCATGAACATGGTTTAGCTACGTGGCTAGCTGGCTTCCGTTTAGTCAAGTTAGTCACACGGTAGGATTTATTTCCATGTGCACATTTTTCAGCAGTTACTGGCAAGTGTTTCTTTAAAATAGTGACATAATTTTTTGCTTTGCATCTCAGTTTATTTCAGTTTTTAGATTTTTATACAACCAGGCTGTTGCTATTATTATCATTATTGATATAATCATCAGTGTTATTATGTGGCTACCTGCTGGTGTTGCATCATTGCCATGTTTTGTTGTTATTGTTGCTGTTGTTGTTTGTTGTTGTTGTTGTTGTTGTTGTTGTGTGGCGTTATTTTCTTGCATGCCACAGATAGTGTTACATGTGATTTAGTTGTTTGTTTGTCTAGTGAAGTTCCAGCTGCTGTTGTAATTGAGTTCATATTCTTTGTTGGATTACTTAGATTGGAGTATATATTTCTCTGCAAGCTGAAACATGTGAATGGATAGTTGAGGAAGAGTATTTATTAATAAAGCTTCTAAAGAACCGTCAATACTACAATAATATGAGGTTTACATTATTGCATAGAAGTTGACATCTAATAGGAGACAAAAGGAGACAGATTCTGGGTGCACGGTATAGTTAGAGCATTACAGTATGGATATCCCAAAAATATGTCATTTTATGGATTTCCCTGGCAGCTGAGTTTACGGAAAAATAGGGCATTGGCGGATCTAGCGGGCTGGCTACCCAACATTGGAAAACAACTGATAACTGGTTAGCTAAAACCACATTCAAGCAAAACCAGCCTAATTTAACTGTCCGACTCTTGTAAGTCACCAGCCAAATATTTCGATTGGTAACAACTGTCGACTTGCTGAATAATTTAAAACTAATTTGACTGAAAGTTGTTGGTGGTATCCACCAACCAATAACTTTCAGTCAAATTGTTTTCAAAATATTCAGCAAATCCAGAGAAAATCCCATGAAGTTGGCAGAAATTAAGCAAGCAGATAGTTAAATTGTTGTACACTTCAGAGACCAGCCAGTGATGCTATGCGGAGTTGCAGTATGGCGGTTCGATCCCCCGACCGGGAGATGGAGATCAACAAATTAAACCAATGGGTGCATGACTGTCGGCTGGTTATCACATGGAAATTGAAGCCGCACGTTGCCAGTGCGTCAATAAAATAAAAGACATATACTGCCAGAGCCGTGATGGAGTCAGAGTACATTAGGCTTAAATGCCAAGGATTGAATCGTGGCAGGTGCATCCACAGATAGTCCCATATGAATCGTCAGTGTGTCAGTATATCAGACATGTGAAAGCCGGTTGGCCAAACCTAGACATTTAGTCTTAGTGCGGTGGTCCAGTGGAAAGATGTCTGGTTGCTGATGCTATGCGGAGTTGCAGTATGGCGGTTCGATCCCCCGACCAGGAGATGGAGATCAACAAATTAAACTAATGGGTGCATGACTGTCGGCTGGTTATCACATGGAAATTGAAGCCGCACGTTGCCAGTGCGTCAATAAAATAAAATACATATACTGCCAGAGCCGTGATGGCATCTGAGTACAATAGGCTTAATTGCCAAGGATTGAATCATGGCAGGTGCATCCACATATAGTCCCATATGAATCGTCAGTGTGTCAGTATATCAGACATGTGAAAGCTGGTCGGCCAAACATAGACTTTTAGTCTTGGTGCGGTGGTCCAGTGGAAAGATGTCTGGTTGCTGATGCTATGTGGAGTTGCAGTATGGCGGTTCTATCCCTCGACCGGGAGTTGGAGATCAATAAATTAAACTAATGGGTGCATGACTGTTGGCTGGTTTGCACATGGAAATTGAAGCCGCACATTGCCAGTGCGTCAATAAAATAAAATACATATACTGCCAGAGCCGTGATGGAGTCAGAATACAATAGGCTTAAATGCCAAGGATTGAATCGTGGCAGGTGCATCCACAAATAGTCCCATATGAATCGTCAGTGTGTCAGTATATCAGACATGTGAAAGCTGGTCGGCGAGACCCAAACTTTTAGTCTTAGTGTGGTGGTCCAGTGGAAAGATGTCTGGTTGCTGATGCTATGCGGAGTTACAGTATGGTGGTTCGATTCCCCGACCGGGAGATGGAGATCAACAAATTAAACTAATGGGTGCATGACTGTCGGCTGGTTAGCACAGGGAAATTGAAGCCGTGTCTTACCAGTGCGTCAATAAAATAAAATACATATACTGCCAGAGCCGTGATGGAGTCAAGAGTACAATACGCATAAAAAGCCTAGGATTGAATCGTGGCAGGTGCATCCACAGATAGTCCCATATGAATCGTCAGTGTGTCCGTATATCTGACATGTGAAAGCTGGTCTGCTAAACCAAGATTCTTATCATGACGCGGTGGTCCAGGGGAAAGATGTATGGTTGCTGATGCCATGCGGAGTTGCAGTATGGTGGTTTAATCCCCGACCGGGGAGATGGTGATCAACAAATCAAACTAATGGGTGCATGGCTGTCAGATGGTTAGCATGTGGAAATTGAAGCTGCACGTTGCCAGTAATTTATCACGTATGCCTTTCTGTCACATTCCCGTATGAATAGCCGTCAGGGATTGAGTTTTGGGGTGGTGTGGGGAGGGGGGGGGGGGGGGTAGACCTCTTTTCCTCTCCCATAGATTATGCTTATAGCACCCCTAGGTTTTGGCCCCACCTATATAGGTTTGCACTCTCCCACCCCCTGGTAAAATACGTTCCTACGCTCATGTCTCCGCAGCCCATATATAAATAAGTAGCTTGGTGTTTGTTATTCTCGTAACACTACCAATTAACAAATCCAATTCAAGCTCGAAAAAAATCGCTTTAATTCTGACAGCGCTGTCAGATTCAAGGTCGTATGCACTTCCACATTCTTGTCAGAACGACGATTTGCACATCCACGTACTAGAGAGATCTGTGTTCATTTACGACAACAAACTTACGACAATAAACTTACGCCTGTCTTCGTGAATCCCGGTTAAGTCGAACACGTAAGTGTGATGGCATAACTTACGCCAGGCATAACTTACACTTCTTTGTAAATTTGGGCCCAGCAGTGTCACTAATTGTTTCCAGGTTAATTAACATTCTTTTGAATATTTAGAACCTAATTTGACTTGACCCTGTTGTTCCCATAGACAGCAACAGCTCCCAGTCAAATTAGTTTCAAAATATCCAACTGCATACCTCTATAGTTTCCTGGAAATTGATAGTCGGAGTTCAGGGATTGATCGATCCCAACACGAGCGAAGTGTGGGAATAAATTAGCTAAAGATAGGCGGTCTATATAGCTAAAACTGGATTCCTCCATTCACCCTTTGCCTTCCTTTAACATATGCCTTCCTTAGATCTCGATAGAATGTCTATAGTTTATATTATTATATTGTACAATCGTAGTCAGCAGCGACTTTCAGTTAAATCGCTCTTCATATCGTATCAAGTTTAGACTGATAATATTTAGAAAAATTCTAACAAATGTAGTTGTAGCAATTTGCAGTTAATTCCTTCTTGAAGCACTAGGTAGTGATACGTGCAATGTATGTTGATTATTTTAGAACTGGACATTTAATTGCTGACAATTTTCAAATTATTAATAGCGCTTATTTCTGAGTGTACCTTGTATGTACTAGAGAGCGGGTGTCTTGTGCCAGAGAACACCATGTCTTCTCCTCGGTCCATCACCAAGCGAACGGCGCGATGGTGTCTACAAGAAAAGAGAGATACACCTTCATTTCCTGGCAAATAGCAACACATATGCAACAGATATGGACGTGGATGAAAATCGACAAGACCAATCGTTTGCGCATGGAATAATAAAGACGTGAGAAGATTGTAGACATGGAAATCTAGAGAAATGAACAAGAAGAGATGTGGACATTCATGCGGACAAGGATAGATTTAGACATATATAGTTGCAGACACATATAGCCATGGACAGATATAGACATGGACAGATATAGACGTGGACAGATATAGCCATGAACAGATATAGACATGGACACACATGGACGTGGACAAGATATAGACGTGGACAGATAGAGACATGGACAGATATAGCCGTGGACACATATAGACGTGGACAAGATATAGACGTGGACAGATATAGCCATGGACAGATATACATATGGACACACATGGACGTGGACAAGATATAGACGTGGACAGATACAGCCATGTACAGATATAACCGTGGACACATATAGACGTGGACAAGTTATAGACGTGGACAGATATAGCCATGGACAGATATAGACATGAACACACATGGACGTGGACAAGATATAGACGTGGACACAGATAGAAACATGGACACATATAGCCGTGGACGCATATAGATGTGGACATGCGTGGACGTGGACAGATATAGCCATGGACAGATATAGACATGGACACACATGGACGTGGACAAGATATAGACGTGGACACAGATAGAGGCATGGGCATATATAGCTGTGGACACATATAGACCTGGACACGTGTGGACGTGGACAGATATAGACGTGGACAGATAGAGACGTGGGCACACATGGACGTGGACAGATATGGATGTGGACACATATAGACGTGGAGACACCTGGATGTGGACAGATATGGACGTGGACACACCTTGACGTGGACAGATATAGGCGTGGGTACACCTGGACGTAGGCAGATAGAGACGTGGACACACATGGACATTGACACACATGGACGTGGACACACATTGACGTGAACTCACATGGATGTGGACATATGTAGAGGTGGACAAACATAGCCGTGTTACTTTCCAACCAATCAGAAAAACTTATCGTGTCTGCCTCGGTATATACGATTAATCAAAGAGGTGCCATCTCTAGTTTGGCAATGTGGTATATAAGCAACCATACAGGTAAGCTGTTGAATATTTTGAAACTTCCAGGCAAATTAGTTTCAAAATATTCAACAAAATGAGTATTACATAATAAAGAATGGAATACATTGGCACTTACATGACATCACACACTATCGCTTGATGAGACAAAATGGTGGCGCTCACTGCTCTACACATATGCGATATTACAAAGCAGATAAATTGTCAAACGGATAAGGGAAATGTGACAAGATATGAACGATGGAAGCAACAACTTCCAGGCAAATTGGTTTCAAAATATTCAACAAGACGATTATTACATAATAAAGAATGCAATGCATTGGCACTTACATGCCATCACACACCTGCTATCGCTTGGCCAGACAAAATGCTGGTGCTCACTGGTCAACATTTACGCGATATTACAAAGGAGATAATTTGTCAAACAGATAAAGGAATGTGACAGGATATGAATGATACGGAATCCATAAAGCATAATTTAAGATGAGATTAGCATAAATTATAACTTTGTAGATATTGCTCCGAACACATGGGCGCACATGCACACGCGCAGACAAACACGAATGCAATATTCTCTTTCTTCCCCTTATTGGACAAAGCTAATGACATTCAACGATTCGTACTTATTAGCGGCCACTGCTGCTACAGCTGCTAACAAGGAACATCGGGTAATCTTGCCACCAAACCCACCTCCTGTAGTAAAAGAGGATTTACAAAATTTTAAAATATATACAAACAACACTGGAAAATAAGATAATGGATGAATCCGATCCGGTCATAATCGATTAAGTTACATATAGGGTCGAGTTCGACTGGCTAACCATAATCAGTTGGCTGGTTTACTGAACATGCGTAGTTGCTATGCTCAGCCGAATTAAGGATAGTTAACTATAGTTCATTGGTACCCGATTCCACATTGAATTACTATTGCAGAAAATCTGGAGCCGGGTGCCTGTCTCTATTAACCTTTTCTGTTTCCTGTCTTAATGGCCTACGAAAATGTGTTACTTTTATCCGCTAAGATGTCAAAAAGCATCCATATAATACAAAGTGGGAAGGAAAGGGGACTTGGGAACATTGACTTACCGTAGGACGCCATAATTTCATCAAACTTACATAGGTTAGGGAAATATTAGCATCTTTATGTGCATTTTACCGTGGCAAGCGAAACCTATTCACCATTTTGGATTTTAGCGCAATTTTGTACTAACCATTTGGAACCGAGCTCTGGTGCTCCGTCGACTATATTCAACTAGCTAGTTAACTATTTGAAGGTTGACTGGTATCTAGTTAGCTATAACTAACTATGGTTAGCGAGTCCAACATGATCTAGGCTGACGTCGCAATCATCATTGTTAGAAATACTCTGTCATGATGCTGGAATAGTCCGTCAATTGTACGAACTGTAGCAACAGTACCCAATTAAATATTACGTTCAGAATATTTAATAGGTTACCTGTATAGTTACCATGAAATTGAGATTCTGGGAATTCAGGATTCAAAGTATATAAATCTATCCCAACATAAGCAAAGCATGGGCGGAGCTTAGACAGAGACGGGCGAGACATAGCTAGAAATGGATCCCTCTATTGAAATCTCAATTAATGAGTTTTACATTTCCAAAAAACGTTGGTCCTGATCCAAGGATGATACATAATAAGGAAAATTAGTTACCTTTCCGGGATGTAGAATTTGTTTGAGTATAGCTTTCGTGACCATCTCGGTCACTTCGACAGCATTAACAGAATGTCTCTGTCTACGTCACGTTGGTAAGTTCGTGCGAAGTCACGTCAGAGCATTGATTGGTAGACCGCTGGTATACGGTAGCTCTCGTTTCAGTTCATGGTTGGTTGGTGTGTATAAATTTCAATAGCAGCTCACCCCCACACGCCCCCCACCCCCACCCACCCCCAGCCCCACCACACCAACCCCACCCCTTGACTTTCCATTTGAACAAATTATGTTGATCTTAATGACCGAGTCACAACCAAACCATCGATAAATTAGCTGTATTATAAAACTAAACACTAAATTATGCCTGATTAATATAAATAATCGATTTTTGCTCGATTAAATCGATTTTTTTTCGATTTTTTGATTATTTTATTTTTACACTCGATTATATAATCGCCCGGAAAAATAATCTACTATCGATGAAATATCAATTAATCGAAAAGGCCTACTAGGGACATGGGTAAAAACTCTTGAAACTACAGCCCAGAATAAACTGTTGCGACTGACTGACTAACTGACAAACTAAGGGGCATGGCAGTTTATTGAGCTGCTTATTTTCTTTATTTCAACTCGAATATAAATACTTCTACGAGACGCAAAATAATTTCTACTAGATCTGTAATAAAACAAGATCGATAGAATCCCGGTAGATGCGGGTTCGAGATTCTTTTCAGATTTTCAGTGTCAGTGTCAAAATCTGGGCCGAATCGAATCCGTATAGCTTCAGCGATATCCACGTATCCAGTCATTGATCCGATCCAGATCCGGGTCCTTTTATCCGGATCACGGCAAATGTCTGGAAATCCTCTTCCAGGGCAAGTTCCTTCATTGTGTTAAAAGTCGAACCAAATCGGATCAATAGCCGGAATAATTCTTTGTGACTGCTTGCATAACAGCCTAACTAACTAATCAACTGAAGGACATGGCGATTTATTGAACCGCTACCTGCAGTTAAGAATAAGTGAATATAAAGATATATGAATGTCACCTATCAACCAACATATAAACCATCAGAATTCGTCAGCAAAATCACAGATTTATAGAAATAAGCCATTACACACACTCATAATATAAAATGGCATGGCTTATAATTAATCTATTAACATACGGAATGTTAAAATTAATAAAAGAACAAGAAAATTGCAATGGCTTCTATTCTAATAATCCTTAAGGCGACCATTCAACCCCTTAAAAATCAGGCTGAGCTAAACCATTCACTGCAGTTGTCCATCTACAGGCCAAAAGGGGACTAGTTGAAAATTTATCACAGGAATGACTCGCTCATAAACGGAGCCAGTCACTCCAGTGGAAAATTTACGAAAGGAGTGTTCTCTTTGCTGGTAAATTAATATTTATTAAGCAAAATTCCCTAATTTTCCTGACCAATGGACCTTTCCAGTTTTAACTATGCTCGCCCACCTCTATCTAAACTATACCCACACTTCGCTGTGTTGGGATCGATCGATCCATGAATACCCTGACTATCAATTTCCTGAAAACTATACAGGTAAGCTGTTGAATAGTTTGTAACTAATTTGACTGGGCGCTGATGCTGCCTACACCCAATCAAATTAGTTTCGAAATATTAACAGAATATTTATTAAATGGTAAAGCCGTACAATTCGTACAACGTGTAGGACTATTAAGCGTTAAAGACGGACTCGATATCGAGTCATGCACGAGGTAATGATTATGACGTCATCGTACACGTCGCGCAGTTGATTATAATGTCATATGACGTCATATGATAGATGGATAAACTTGGAACAGTCCATTGTCTCCATTAATGGGTCAAACTTGGCTCAAATATCATGAATTTGAAAATTCTAAAATAAACTAATAATTCACTGTGGGGCCTGTCGTACAAATATAAAATTGGCACTTTCAGTCAAATTATTTTCAAAATATTCAGGAGATCCCGAGTTAAACCCCATGGAAAATGTAATCTTCAGAAATTCAGCAGGGAAACAGTTCAGTTCTATCTTAATGGCTGCTTTTGGTTATGGCTGTACTGCTTTACTCACCAATGCGTTTCACGCGGACGATTATGCGACTCCATGGTACTCCTATTGCACCTGCCACCGTAGTCTATCATAGGTAACATAATTGACACAATTAGTATACGTCACTCGACAAATTCATACTTTTTAGCATACAACAACTGAATCATGGAAGGGATTTCCCTTAGCTTTTCAGTAGTTCGGAAATTCGACACCTATTGGCAAGTGTACGATCATAGCAATGACCGCAACAGGGTCCTTGATGCATGCAAAGCATAGGGCCTGGTCCAAGAGGCGTGAACCGATTACACAAAATCCATATAGTCTTTGCATCAGTTCAAACAAAGTTAACATTGAAATGCTAAAGAGCTGGTGAGTGTCTTTAAATACGGATTACTATGCATGTGCAATAGCAGATCTGCAGTTCCGATAAAATCTGTAACTCATGGCTAGAGGACAAATCAATCATGCTTTTACAAATATACCTGAATGGCGTTGAAATGGATGAATCCGATCTGTCACTCAGGCATATGTCGTCAAAATCAAATATGACACATGTTATATGACGTTATAATCAAAATGATGTAGCAATAAAATCAAATATCTGTCGAAAGATTCAAATTAATAACAGAATATTCAGTAACTTACCAAATACATATAATTTGTGCACTTCAGTGACAGATGTTTCATGGCAGAGCTACGTCATTTCGATTTTGACATCAACTAATATCGGGCGTATTTGACCATGGTATCAGATAGTTGAGTGACAGATGGGATCCCTCTAGCGTCGCAAATAAAGTAATACAGAGAAAGGAGTGTTTTCCTGAACACCTTTCAGCACCCTGATAACTGTAGTAAGCTAAACTAGATTTAGTCATGTGACAGCAACAATAGTTGCTGTATATCCGGGTCTTTTGCCAAGTGCTTCTTCACTGGGCTAGTCCACGCTGTCGCGTTATGGATCAATTTGACAAAATTTCAGAACAATTAACAAGGGTGGTAAAAAGGTTAAGAAGTTTTCAAACCGAGATAGAGTCAATCTCACAGAGAGTAAAAGGTTTAGAAGTGAAATTTGACAGTTTAAATGCAGTACGTAAAACTGATTTGATACCAGATTTTCCAAATTCAGGTGGCCACCAAGCAGGCCATTTTCAGAACGAAACGCTGTCGTCAGCGCAGACGTTTGACCCAGATTCAGGTCACCTCCGTCCCGGCGCTCCGATTGTAGCTGTGGATACAGGCGACATGCGCCTCCATCAAAGATGGTTTAACTGGAGTTCAACTACCTGGCTGGAAACTAATTGATAGCCCTAAAGGCATACGGAAAGAGGACCAAGGAATGTACGAGGTAATCAATAGTAGCGTCAGGTACGTTGAAACTGCTCTAAAAATCATCGGGTGTTCTCAAGAACAAATTTCTAAATCAGACCTTAATGATGCGATTTCAGTTTTGTTAGCAAACCTTCAGTTTCTAGAGGACAAATATTCCTCATTATTGGTTAAAGCTAAGCATAACAAAGATGTGTCAGATTATTTTGAAATGTATAACAGTGGAACATCTGGTCTGTCTGATCGACACAGGCGAAATCTAATGTTAGCGGTACAGACGTCACCTCCCGCCCCCATAGGTAACCGGGAGAGAGGGGGATTTACTCAGTACAGACCTAGACGACCGTACAACAACGATTACGGCGGATATTTCGGGCGCGGCCGAGACGTGTATATGCTAGGCCCACAACTCAACGGCCTTAGTATTATAACAATACCAATGAGTGACCTATTTTATTTATCATCGGTTTGTTAAAAATAGACTTAAATGTGGTTTGCGAGAGCAGATTCATTTACAGCTCCGGAAATGTGCTACAGTATGGCAGAATTAAAACCTTGGTAACTTTGCCTGTAGTGTTGGCAGTCGTGGCGCGCGCATTGACTTTGATTCAAATCTACAACCATTTCATTTTGAAAATCCCCAGTTTAATAATAAAAAAAACCTCAGACTTTTTACGTGACGAAATTAACACGTTATTATGCGAAGATGTCATAGAACATTGTACTTCGAAACCAGCTGGTGTTTCCCCTATAAAATGTGTTCCTAAGAAAGGTCATTTGAATAAATTTTGTTACCCTCGAAAGTTTTCATACGAAGACATAAACACTGTGTTAAAGTTTTCACACTACAATGATCAAATGATCACAGTTGATTTAAAAATGGGTTTTATCATGTTGACATATGTGAGGAAAATCGTCAATGGTTTGGATTTCATTTTTATGGTAATTATTACAGATCCAAAACATTACCATTCGGTGCAAATATCAGTCCTTATTTGTTTTGTAAATTATTACGACCTGTAATTCAACATCTTAGAGAGAAGAGGCTTAGAGTAGCAATATTTATAGACGATATTATGTTGCTTGCCCAACCAGATATTATTGAAAGACATAAGGAAATACTGTTAACAACTTTACGGAAACTGGGTTGGAATATTAATTGGAATAAGAGTTCATTAATCCCAGAACACACAAAAACCTATATTGGTTACAATATAATTACAAACGGTACAAACAAATGCGGCTGGATAAAAATTCCATCTGATAGAATAAAGAAACTTAAACACGATATTGTTCATCTAATTAAACAAGGTGGGTCAACAGTGCATGTGATTGCCAGAATATCGGGACAATGTGTTGCTATGTCAAAAGCCATATTGCCAGCAAAGCTGTTTTTACGAAATTTGTATCGAATCCTTCGATTACGGTCAAGTTGGGAAACTTATTTACAATTGGATAAGTATGCCATAGCAGATTTAGAAGGGTGGCAGTTGGAACGGCCGTTCAATTTCAAACCGTATTGTAAACGAACAAATTTATACTGATGCTTCCCAAACCGGATGGGGAGCCGTATTAGGCGAATTTCAGGCTTCTGGCCATTGGAACAACAGAATGTTCCACCAACTCTCGAATTTAAGGGAAATGATGACTATTCTCCTTGCCATCAAGACGTTCAGCCAACACTTACAACACCAGAAAGTGCAGGTATTAACAGACAATATAACGTGTGCAGCTTAAATAAACCAGTTAGGCGGTATGTCCGTTCAGTTAACCACAATAGCTTTAGCAATATGGGCACATGCCTACAATCACGATATCGAGTTGACAGTCACATACTTACCGGGCTGTCAAAATGTGGACGCGGATCAGTCATCAAGCATCGGGGAACAATACGAGTGGTCGCTCGACCAAGGCTTGTTCAGGATGGTAAACAAAAAGTGGGGCCCCCACACCATCGACAGATTCACGAATATGCACAACACTAAGCCGCCGTCCATTTACAACAGCAGATATCTGTATCCGTATACAGCCGGTGTGGACGCACTCAGTCAACAGGACTGGGGCGACCACAACAATTATGTAAACCCACCATTTCGTTTAATGGACGACATTTTTAATGTAGTGTGCGAGCAGGAAGCGGTAGCTACAGTGATTGCTCCCACTTGGAAGGCACAAGCATGGTATCAAAGACTGTTGCAGATGAGTATTGCGCCACCAATTCAGTTACCAATGTCGCGCAGGACCATTATCGCATCGACACCGATGCCAGAACCAGTAAAAAACCCACGCTGGAAACTATGCATGGAGGATATCTGGAACAATCGTTTAACGGCATCTGGGTGGTCACCACATGTCTCTATACAACTCTCGTATGCCTGGGCCCAAGCAACCAAAAACCAATACACCCGTGTTATTCAAAAGTTACAGTCATTTTGCTCTATACATAATGAATTGTTTCCTCCTACATCTACTTGTGCTATTGCAGAGTTTATGTGTGACATGGCAGATGAGACAGATAAAGCCGAATCATTGTTAAAAGTAATTTCAGGTGCATTATCCTGGTTATATAATGCGTTAGGTTATGCACCTACAAATCAGAATCAAGACATTCAGTTGTTAATTAGAGCTATAATTAAATCAGGTACCAGGACATCAATGTGTTGTGTCATGCCAGTTGCAGCCTTTACTAAACTGTAGCCATCGATAATAATTGTGACCCTGATGTTGTAATGAAAACTAGGCATTGGAAGACATGATCTGTATTCATGGAACATTATGTTCATACGCATGCACCAAAATCATTTGTATCTGACATAATGAATCATGATTGACATCACTTATCATCTCAAAGTTTTCTCTCTAATTAGGCATATTTTCTGTAATAAATCGTAGTTTAGCATCACGTAAGTTTGTTTAAACTGTAGTAAGCTAAACTAGATTTAGTCATGTGATGGCAACAATAGTTACCGTATATCCGGATCTTTTGCCAAGTGCTGACATCCAATCCTTGTAAAATATGGTTATTTCATAGTTAGATTTATGGTTATATGTAGTGTAATACCTTTTTAGTTATGAGTATCAGTATTATGTACTTTAAACCTAGTGAAGTTGTAATGGCAGGGGCATAGGCATATTTTCTGTAATAAATCGTAGTTTAGCATCACGTAAGTTTGTTTAAACGCAGGTTACTGGGCCGGTACTGGACCAATACTGGGCCAGTAATCGACGTTATAAGGACAGAATGTTTACCTGTACACTTTTCGGACTTTGAGTGCTGGAGAATATCTCCATTTCTCCATCTTCATTCTTGGGCAAAGCAATACACGATTGTGTCTCAAAATAGAAATGTTCTTGTCCTCCCATATCACAACTGCCCTCTAGAACGTGATCAGATTCAGCAAATCCGGTCTCCACATCACCGCTGGACAATGATCTGGATGGGGCATGGTAGGAGGACTTCTGTTTTGCTTCCTGGAAACAAGATTTAATAAATATCATATATACATCAGGTTTGCGTGTGAATATTTCTGATCCTGAAAAAGAGTAAAAACTGTCAGTCTTTGTTGAAATAAATTGAATTAAAAAATCTTACCCTGTACATAAATTGCATAAAAATAATATAACGTAAGTCTTCGAAAAATATGGACAAATTAAAGAAGTTTTATCATGTTGTAGAGTGGATACAAGCATCGCATAGAACAAACTATTAAAGTTTACACACGCCTTTGAATCCAGAATTCCAAGATTCTTAGATTCAATCTAACTTTACGAATAAGTTGTTAAATATTTCTGAAATAGCAACAGCTTCCAGTCCAATTAGTTTCAGAATAATCTACATGATAAGTATTACATAATAAAGATTTTGTTGTATTGACACTTGCATAATATTACGCTCTCTTAATTGAGGAGACAAAATGGCGGCGACAACCATGAGTTCATCCTTGTGATACAGATAACGGAATACGCCGGGAATCGAATTATGCTGTAAACTCTAAATAGGCCTACAATACATCATTTAAGATGAGATTGGTATCTGTTTAATGGCCTTCCCATATGATCACCTTTGATAAGCCACTGTTTCAATGGGATCAGAAACCAACGGGCCTTTCCACGGTAGCAATCCATAATATGATGTCATAATTAACTACGTACCGTATAGAATGGCGTCCTTATCACGTCATAAATGACGTAGATAAGTACGCCATGAGCGCATAGTTGAAGACCGACTACGCATTGTTGTACGGATTGTATGTCTTTACCACTTAATAAATATCCTGTTGAATATTCTGAAAATAATTTGACTGGGCGCTGTTGCTGCCATAGGCAGCAACAGCACCCAATCAAATTACTTACAAAATATTCAACAGCTTAACTGTATAGTTTTCAGAAAATTGATAGTCAGGGCATTCGGGGGTCGATCAATCCCAACACGTCGAATTGTGGGTGGAGCTAATCTAGTGATGGGCGGGGCCTAACTAAAACTGCATGGAAGGGTCCCATCCTTACATTGAGGACTGCCTTGCTTTTTCTATACATAACTGCATGCTTTACATATATACCTGGCTGGTTATAATGTTTTCAAGTTCTTCATACTGGACGGTTACTGCTCTAGCTGCCTTCTGTGCATGGATTCGTGTGTCAGCCAAAATCGCACCAATCACTTGTCCTTGTGCGAATACCTATAATGGTGGATATAAACTGACATATAAATTGTAAAATATGCATCTGTTCAAAGTACATTTACATTCAGTGGCATAGCGAGGTTTTCACGTCGGGGTGGGGGGGTGCGAGGTCTAAAAAGGCGCCAACCCATTTGAGCGAGGACTAAAAAGGGGCCACCCAGCATACCAATTAGGCGTCGGAATCTGCTTAAATTTCTTTAATAAGGAGAAAATAACATCCCAGCGTCGCCAATTATTTTATTCTACCGAGAAAGTAGGCTGTATTCTACTATTCTTTGTCTTGATATAGCGTAATTAAAACAAAAAATCTCAACATAGTGATGAACAAGCATGACAAGAAGACAAATTAACAGCGTTGTAAATTCAAATAGTTCTAATTTTCAAAGTAGATTGACTTGTTAAATGTGGTTTGGGAGTTGGGACGTCCAGAAACTCGTATATGTTACGGACATGATTTAGGCGCCACATTTGGGAAGATTGGCAGGGGGCGAGCAAACCACATGCCCCCCCCCCTCCCCGTCTACGCTACTGTTTACATTCGTCAATTTGGCAAAAATTCCTAGAGGCACATCCACACATGCGTCCGATAATTTGGCCCTTGATGATTTTCGGTAATGAATTGTGAATTACTGAGTTTTTGTGGGTTTTTTGCATTACTGAGTATTAGAATGATAGAATATGGGGCCTATTTCTTAAATCTGTTGGATAGGTAGATCCCTATCCACCCATGAATTCGAAATCGATCAAGTGCACCATTCATAAACTATGGTGTGAATTTTTTAAAGCATTTTCTTATTTCTCTTGCTCACTACAATATTATTTTCATTAATAGTTTTATTAATTCGACCCGAGTGTAACCCCGTAATATGCTACTACAGGTTCAACACCCTCCACCCACCACCGGCACACGCCAGGAAGAGAAGAGTGGAGAATGAAAGGTACTGATGCAGCTATGGCGAGGCTAGAAGTACAGCTAATTTTCATGAATGTGGTGCATTACTGAGTATTGGAAAGTTAGAATTTTTAAATTTGGCAGGTACGCAGGCCCATGAGAGACCTATCAACCCATGCGCTTGAAATCTTGCTCCAAACCGTGCAGCAGACAACATGGCGTCCTCCGTATGCTATGGTATGTGGTTGTTTTTAACTATTTCATGGAATGAATGGTGCATTGCTGAGGATTTGAAAGTTAGATGGGGTTTTTTTTTTATCATTTTACGTTATTTTGCAGATGTGTTGTCTCCTCATGGAGTCTACATGCCGGCAACAGATTCCAGTCAAATTACTTTCACAAAATTCAACAGCTTTCCTGTCACATTGTCTTATAATCGCGGGATTGGAATTCAGGTAAAAGTGGCGTGTACTGATGAATCCAATCTGTCAGTCAAGGATATGACGTCATAAACAATTACATTACATGAAGACTGACGTCACACTCATAATTGACAGAAATACTCCGTTGTGGAGCCAGAATAGGCCATCAAGTGTATAGATTGTATGTCTCTGAAGTAGTATCGCCCAGATCAGAAACACTACCTCCCTCCTGTAGCCGCTGATCCGCGATCCGCGGCTCCCACCGCCCTCTCAATTCATGAGGCATAGGAATTTGGGACAGGGGACCACATAAGTACATACCATACCTCATGTCTCTAAATGGGGAAGAAGGTCCAAACACCCATTTAGAGACACATCCTCAGTGATATACCGATCACCTGTGATCAACCACACATTACATGGTCTGAACGCCCATTTAGAGACACACATTTTACATGGTATACTGATCACACATTACAGGTCTACTCATCCAAAGACAAATCTGACCCCGAAGAACTATTGAGTTACAGCCACGCCCTAGAACTATGGAGTTATATACATGGTGTATGCTGTGTGGGAAAAGGTGGCAAGATCATTACATGACCTGGGCAACTATGCAAATAGATCGCTTGAGTCCTGGAGTGCTTCTCCTGACCTAATAATTCCAACAGTAGTAGACGAGTTACTCGCCCGAAATCCACAAACAGTACAGGAGTTAAGAAGCTATCCAGTGAGAGAAATGGTATTAACGCACTTATGGAAGTATTTAGATCATCTACAACGATCCAGATGTTGTCAAGGTTAAAGAAATCGTTTGTCCTCCAGCAGCACCTACGGAACTTCGCTTTGAAGCAGCAACGGCCGTCTTCTCAGCATTCCGTGTATGATATCCAACTAGAATGGTAAAAAATTTGGGCTCGATGAAAACCGAGAGATCATCACTCACGTCGACATGTAAGTCGCAACGCATACCATTTGGATAAACCTTAGACTGTGATACCCACGGTCGACGATATCGTTGCCATTACCGAAAATCCAGGTGCATTCCGCTCTTCTCTCTCCTGGTTCCATCGAGCCCAAATTTTTTACCATCTCTAGTTGGATATCATACACGGAACGCTGAGAAGACGAGATTCTGATGTTCCTCAGAACTGCTTATGCTTTGCTTGCAGCAACAGCTATATTATTGATGCAAACAATTATGCTATGCTTGCAGCTGTTGCTGCAAGCAGAGCTCTTGAGCAGCCTGCGGTGACGTATCCTATGCTCTCCAGAGCGAGGCTGCTCAGACAAACACGTAGTCACAACCCGTGTCACATCGGCATGAGGGGATTACCCACACGCCCTTCCAGCTACCTTGGCAAATCTCACTCGGCAGAATGCTAAAGTGCCTACCATCCGTACCATGGCAGACTCTGCCATGTGCACATGTGACACAGAGGATCTGGTGCCGCCTCAGCTGCAGACAACCACGTCCAGACCTTTCTACACCATAGAAGTGGCAGGCCGACTCAGTTTCCTCACGTGGGTGAAATTGGTTGTAGATGTTTTTCCGCAGATGGTCGCAGAATGGATTGTACTGAGGTTCATCTCGGAAGTAGGCCCACACGGCATCTAATATCATGGCTGTCTGCGAGGCAGCAACCACAGGTGTGGGCAGTAGTATAACCAGCATCCTATATATGGAGGGTTAAACTAAACGGAGTGAACCCCTCGAGAAATATCTGTGTCAGATCGAGCGCTGTGCCGGCCTCGATGCCGATCTTCATCCCATCTGGGGCAGGTCTTAGCTGCTTCACTTTACCAGCAGCTAGAAGCCGCAGCTCTAGAACAATGGGTGTTGTTTTTGGACTTGTGAGCCTGACATGCTCGAGCAGCTTCACTGAGCCCTTCGCCTTCGAGGAGTGTGACAAACCCTCTATCCACAGGATGCCATCCTGAATATTGATGGCTTCCTCTGGTCCATCAAAGGGGCGATGCAGCAGGAGCTTTCCTCCAGTGACTCCCAATCCTATGACCCACTGCAACTAGGGTTGTGCCCTGTCCTATATAGGTCAGGAAAGATGTCTCCCGGTTATAAAGCTTCCACACCGTGCCATCCTTCTTCACAACAGTGGAGAGTGGGGTGACCTCCAGGTCAATAACCACTGGAGGTCTATATAGTGGAACCCACGGTCGCCAGTTACCACCAGGTCCAGCGCGATACCACACCTCATTCTTTTCGAAGACCACCTGCAGCTGTTTCGCCATGGTCAACACCACACCATCATGTGACATCTGCGGGGCATGCTTCACAGTCGGCTCTAAGACATGAAAGCTGAGGCCAGCGGCCAAGGTGGTAACATCCTCAACCTTGTCTAGTGACTGTTCTATTAGGGGGTGGAGGATGAACTTCTTCTTCGGAAAGTCATAGCGGAACACTATTTTGTCCCCATCCCTCTCTCGACCCAGACGTTCCTTCGAGACATCCTTTAGGTCAGTGAGCAGCTCCACTGAAGCGAAGGAAGGAGAATGTCTTGGAGTCTGCTCCATATTGGAGGACGAATGTCTTGACATCGATTTCCTTAATCTTGGCGGCATCAACTCCGTACTCATCCTCGAGATCGGCCAGACCGGTCGAGTGAGCAAATATAGGCTCCATTGTATATAGGGGGTTTAAACGGAGTGTATAGCCATGCCAAAACGGGGAGAATGTCATCAGACCATCTCTGGTCGGCAGACCTGTGGTTCAGTATGGCATAGAATGGGTTAGCTTCAAGGTAGCTCAGCATACCACCACATACCTACATGCCGATGTGTTATATCCACCACCGGGAAGTACCTACCACAGCTCACTGACTGAAGTCGGATTAGACGTGATAGAATACCTGCCAGGAGCCACCAGCAAACTGTGGAAAGCGATCAGCCCCAACATGTTCACCACCTGTTTGACAGCGCCACCATTAGTCTATGTGCCAGCATGGGTGGGCTGTCTGATGGCCAATTAGAGTTTCCGCTGCTACTGTTCATTGACCTATCAACATGATATCATACCAGACATATCTGTCATTTGCCGAGGTGTTGAAAAAGGAGATAGAGGAGCGACACACCTCTGAGATGTTAGATATAGCGGTACAGGAAATGCTTTGTCGACAAGAAGACAAGCGACTGCAGCGGGTGATCTGGTATGAACAGAATGCCAGAGAGGCAAGGAGACGAAGGGACTACAACTCTTGGATGACGAGCGTGATGAGTGTGATGGGTGTGACGAGTGTGTAGAAGGCTTGCAGTGGAAAGAGGAGAAGTATAAAGTCTGCCAATGGCGGGCGTACTATTAGGCGGACAAGTTGAAGTTCCAGATGCCATGGCTGCGCAAGCTACTGGCCCCTGACATTATGCTAGATGGTGTGTCTTTGAGAGAGGTCTGTCTCCACACCAATAAGTTGGTTCGGTTCGCCAGACTCTCCAAGATGAATCCCACAATGACTCATCGACAGATCCTACAGGCGATGCAGTGCTAGCACGAGTTTAAGACCTAGGTATACCATGGCTAAATAGGAGTAGCAAAAGCAGCCTGAACTATATCCCACCTTAGCACCTGAGGAACGTGGTACTGTTCACGGCTGGCGACTCCGGCAGATTGACACCAGACAGATCCCCTTCACAAGACATAAAAGTACAGCAGAACACGCAGGCAATGTAAAACACCCTATGTAGCTCGCCGGGTAGTGTCGGGCCATTCCAGTGTATCATGTCGACTCATCGGGCCGCAAGTGCACGACGAATGATGACGCTGGTTAGCATCCAGTCTCGGGGTGATGGACATTGTACGAGACTGCCCTGTGGGTAACAAAACTGGCTCCTACGGCCAGTGGAACTCAATCATTCCGGTGGGGCCGTGCGACCATCGTCGCGAACATTAAATACAACAGTCTTATCCCAACAATGTGTGTCACCAGTATGCCTGTCCATAGCAATTTCGTGATCTATGGACTTACAAGATTTGATTTTGGTGACCTAAAAATATAAGTCTATACAATGATTTTACCTAACCAATTATAAATATGCTAGATAAAACTAAAATAAGAGCATACGAAAATACGAGACATAGAGACAGGCAAATAAACTTTTAAACATGGGGCTCCCGGAGGTACCACACAAACTCGCAGGTCCGCAGAGCTATCTCTGCAAGGGAGACTCCCATACACGAGACGTAACTAATTAACTTATTATGAGTTATTATACCGCTAAGCTGAAAGGAAGAAGATTATCTCTGACGAAAAGTTATGTGCCTCACGCAGGTACTGCTCCTAATGCTAGTTTGGGTGAGGAGTATTATCCTCGCATGGACCGTCATCACTGAATCCTTGTGAGAGGCAAGTGCCTCGCGCGGGCCTCCATCTCGGGAAGGTGTCGCCACAGCTTAAAGCGGGGTAAGAGTAGTAGGCAAAATGGGCCCACTCTAATATTTCAACCATAAATGCGTGAGGAAGAAAAGACCATACCTAGTGAGATTATGACTATAGTGTTGCACACTGTTTTACGTTAAGACGGGGCGAGCGATTCCCGATGGATTCCCTCGTCACCGTCTTATGTGATTCTTAGTATGCTGAATTAGGAGTTGCCACTTTATTTATGCAGGCCTTCTGCTTTGCTTAGTTAGTGTTTAGTTGTTTTCAAAACAAGAACTATTTTTGGCCACAAATGGCTGGTATCTACCTAGCTATTAGACACGGCTGTCATTGAGAACAGATGCCTTAAGACATCAATACTGAAGACAGCGCTCATACATGTTACGTAGTAAGATCTCCGAACTGGATAAAAATCCATCATCCCGCTCCGTAACAACATAAAACGTTACAAGACATATGTTACTTTTCACGAAAGCATTATTAGACCATTGTCCTATCGTTATGGTGGGGGTAAGAGAGACGAATACCCACCCTAAATGTCCTTCCCGTAAGGGCGTGGCAGTTCTGAATAACATGCCCAGACATTGTTATGGAATTCGGTGGGGATACGTATCTCGCCTGTCACCGGGCCCTATGGAAATAACCGTTTAACTTGTTGTTAGGTTTATATACAAGTTGCCCTGTTTTGCACTGCGGTGCGGGAGGTTTGTTCAGCAAATAAAATAATAATTAAGATATGTTTTCGCAGTGCTTTCCTACATTGGAAAAAGTGCTAACTACTAAGTATCCAAAGATACAAGGGAAATGTATGTGATACCACACACTGGCCATCACTGCTCGGAAACCCCAACAGTTTCCCAGAGTCGGATCAGCCCATGGTGCGGATAGGGACATCCAAACAATTAAAAAGCCACAAGGCTGAGTGGAGCATGAAGAGAGACAAAATCTTGGAGTTATGCGTCTTACCAGAGTGCGGGGCTAGATTATCACACTGCCGGAAGAGAAGAGTATATTACCGAGTTGGTAATGAAGAAAGTGTCTCTAATCACTTTGAGTTTCCTATCGAGCTGAATAGAAAAGGTTTAGTCGGTAGCATGCTGGGCTAAACAGAGTTATAGCATGGCCAGCGACCTCAGTGAAAAATTGTTGGTGGCGGGAGAAAGTGCTTGCACATATAAGTGTTGCTGTATACTGTTTCCTACGTGCACTGCAGTCCTATATTTTCTATAAATAAACAAAACATATGAACTGATGGCCACTGGCCATATATATACATAATCTAAACAGAACAATCAATACGGTATCAAATGATCAGAATTATATATCTTAGTACAGGTTAACGAACCTATTACGGTGCGGTTAGTAAAACACCTTACAGAAAATGAGAAAACTATAAACAAATACAGAAATTATAACTAGCGGTCCTAAGACCGTTACGGTACCTTTTAGTCATCAGGACCGTTCTTACGGATACAATATAATTAGAGAAGTACATATAACGAAATAATTAAAATGTGAAGTATAGTTACTTGAATACTCAGTAGTCATTCCTAAGCTAGGCTACCATGTTACTGAAACTGATACGTCATTCCGTAGTTGATGTACGTTGATGCATTCTCAGGAAGCTGGAAAGTTCCCGCCGGTTGTTTCCCGTAAGCTGTTTTCCACAAACAAGATTCCCTCAAGAACACTCATAGCGGGAGTACATCGCTCAGCACTGTAAGCCTAATAGGATGTCTAAGGAGCAATCAGCAAAAGATACGATAGTACTACTGTGGTGAAGAAAGTTCCCGTACACCGATGGCACAGATGGATGTTGTAAACAACCCGATCACAAGCGGGGCTTGTCAGAGGCAAACGAAGATACAAAACAAAGCTTAACGGTGCTGGGTACGTCAGCCTGCTCTGAAGACGCACCAGGCAGAGCTTACTTGCTGCGGTCGAAAGTCAGAAGAACCTACACGATATTAGTGTTGTGACAGTTGAAATACCACTTTTTGGCATGGCTGGCAGATCCGGCGAGTGTTCAGTGAACGACTCCAGGACGGGTGGCACGTACCCTGCTTAGCTGGTACAGCCGGTACCCGACCGGTCGATCCGAACTACACCTACAACAGTCTAGCATGCACAACCACAGCTGCAGATGTGATTGGAGCCAGTGCTGGTGTGGCCGCTATTGCCACCACCGCCACAGGGTTGGGTGCTATTGTCGCTATCCCGCTGGGTGGAGTGGCCCTTGCCGCTACTGTCCTGGCCACCGGCTTGGTGGTTGGACAGCACCAGATAACCAGAAAGCTGGAGAAGCATGCTAAGTATGTAACACTGGCACAGAGCAGCATACGAGCTATCGATGAGTCTGTCAGCAAAGCTCTCGAAGATGGGCAGGTCAGTGATGAAGCATACCACCATATATTGAAACTCCAACCCCTGTACCACACAGAGAACCCCAAAGTGCGTCAGCAATACCTCAAAGGCTCCAGTGGGTGGGTGTACATGAAGGAGTTAAAAGACGAGATGCTGCGGCAGGGCCACATCGAAGATCACTACGGTGGCAAATAGTATGTTGTGTCCGTTGCTGGAACAGCAGCTTTAAGACGACTACTATAGATGGCCTTCCCAACGAACCTCACAACAATTGACCAGAGCAAACTGCCCCTCCTGGGTACACTCTGGACTGGCCGTCTACGTAGTCTGCTGGACGATATTCCAGATCGTCCATGGGCTGGGTGCATGCCTGCCTGATACGAATGATTTCAACCCACAGCTCAACAGCTACAGCCTTTCAGCAGCCAGTAGACTCCAGCGAGAGTTCAACGCCCACCCAGAATATCAGTGGCATGGTGGTGACAACAAGGGCCTGGGCATTTTGTATGGTGACTCGAGACGAGACTACTCATGCTTGCCCTATCAAAGGCCCCGAAAAATTGACCGTTGGAAGACAGCGACATTCTCATTCAACCCAGACTCAGAGCCTGGAGCAAGGGTGCAGAATATGCACATAACGAGCATCAGGCAAGACCACCCAGATGCCTGGCAATACTTTATCCCACACACAACCTCAGTGCTTACACCAGCAGGGATCGTTCGAATCAACCAGTAATTAGAAGCATTATGTTATTGTCTTCTGACGGGCCAGACCAAGCTGCACCACTCTATATACGGGGTGAGCGGCAAAGAGGTGCAGGCTATGTTCAGCAGTCTCGTCGAGGATACGATCATCATTGCAGACCCTTGCAGCCTCATTGCCAAGTTCCAGCATGCATTACAGAAGGCCCGCCACCACCTAGACTTTGCCATATCTCCATACCTGCGGCTTATTCCGAGCAACCTGATCGTGAATATCGAGGACCTGGTGGTCAGGGGTTATAAAAACATGATAGTCAAGGGAAATTCCCCTGGTGTCCACTTTGGGTTTAACACTGACATCAACTCAGCTGCGCATGTCACCATGACGCCCATGACACCTAGGTCGCGGTGGTCTCCTACGAGGGCCAGTGCTATCGTCGTTCTGACTGTCATTCTGATGCACAGAGTGCTGGACAACAAACACCGACTTGTGCTGACACCCACTACCACGCCCGGCAGTGCTAGCAGGACGATAGCCCTACGAGTGCTGTCAGGTCTGGCTATTGCTGTGCTCGTCACCAGTCTTCTCCGTATCTCTAGTAGATCCTGCTCGTAGAGCAATAGATCATCCGGTGTGGGAGTCGTGGCAAATGAGATTGCCTGAACTAGCTTGGCCTGCCCGACAGCCCCCAAACATGCTGTCAGCATACACACCCAATGAGTGTATGGTTCGGTGGTACAGGCTTTTTCCAGCTTGTAAGAGTGCAGAGCCTTATTCAACTCAAAGTCGTGGGATGCCATGGATGCCTTCAACTGCTGGAACATGTCCGTCAGATACTCCCGATCCGTGTAGAATCCCTTAGTATGCAGGAGCTGCTCGACGATACTGCCACCCATAATGAGTTATTCAAAGAAGCAGATCTGCCCCTTACCAAATCCTAGGTAGAGCTTCACGGCTGTCAGCTCCTCTGTTACCTCAGCGTTAGAGAGCTGGATGAGCTCATCTGGTGGCTTCTTCTTGTAGCCCTTCAATTCAGTGCAGAAAACGTCCTAGTACCTGAGGCATAGCTCCATGGTTTCAGCCACTATGTATAGTGCTATGGATATTCCTGAGTACCAATCTAATCAGCTAACAGATGCAGACTGGTTTAGAGCTGCTAAGCGCTCTCGAGGTAGAATGTACACGTTTAAACATGTTATATACTCAGGGCTTAAACGATGACGTCAATGGTACAGATTGTAAAGCAACTCCCCGAGAGCCAGGCGAGTCTCCAGATGGTGGAGCTGCTGCTCAAAAGCAAGACTCAGAAGCTACTGATACAGGCCAAGCCCCTGGCCATTCGTGTCGCCAGTAGGTGGCGAATGAGGCCATAGTGAAGATGACAGATGGTAATGAGGTTAGTCCTACTGCTGGAGCCGCTGTCTTCGCTACAGTGGTGAGTACGGTTGTCGACCACTGTCTAGGAATAACACATCCCATCCCAAAGATTGGCATCGGTGACACCTCATATACTGCTGCTGCCAAGATCATGGGCGAATGCATTCCTCTAATGGAAGCCGCGGTTCTAGGGCTAGTGACCAGTGATATGGCCGAGATCACCGTGGCCTATGCCTAGCATTAATACGGGTCTATAAGAGACCATGGAAGCTTGGCAGTTCAATGATACAACAGTAGCCTATGTGGCATGGTGGGCTATGCCAGAGTTGGTAGCGCATAGTCAATCACACGGACTGAGGGAGGGCCAGTATCCTGCGCACTCCTACCTATTTCCTTGGCCCAGCACATGGTCTACCTATGCTCATCTGTTTCCACTGTTCCCACTGGATACGACTAGGTGCCCATCTGTTTCCGCGGTTCCTGCTGGATACGACTAGGTTTAAGCCACTATATATAACCCCCAACAATGTCTCTATCACTTACAGACCTAGAAAGCAAGGGGATTGGGAAGATGGCCCCCTTAGGTGAGGCACGCCTCGGCTCAGAGGACACTGTTGCCCCATCTCCTTCATGGACTTCGATGAGAACAGTAAACCATGGGAAATCTGTGGTACCATACCAGTCAGAGACCTCATCGGAAATGTACAATCTATAGGAGCCTTGGCCCTTAACAGGGCCACCGCTGCATACAAATGCATGGCACTCGTGGGCATGTTAATTGTCAAAGGTGCCCATGGGATGAGTGATAAAGGAGTCATCAAGCTGTTGGCTGAATCACAGGCACATGAGCTCGATCAGAACATGTTCAAGAGCAGAAGCTCCTTCCGACTGGATGAAAATAATCTAAAGATTGGTAGGATCACGGTCAGTGTTGTTAGCGTTGATGGTGAAAAACGGTCTCCCTCTAAACTCCAACTACCCGAGGTGAAGAAGTCTGGGTTCTTTGGCTTGCCGTTTAAGACCTCTTAGATAGACATGATCTCGTGTGCTTGCCCCATATGGATGCTTGATGTTCTAGACACTGCTACTGATACAGGCCCTCTGAATTACCTTCTCAGCTGTTGTTGGGATTTCATGCTCGACACCTCCATCACATCATTTGTCTCGGCCAGGTTCGTTGAAGATGTACTCAATGGCCTTCTTGTGGCCAACGGCCAACACCTCCTCTCTACCTTTAGTCTGACCAGCCTCATGGCCCTCAGTCATAGCTGTACTGATCTGCGCTCGGAACTAATCTGTGGCCCCAGCCTGTATTTCATCCAACATCCGGTGCTCATCATCAGTGTGGAGTTGGAATACGTCAGCCCACTTCGCAACCGTTAGTAGATCTTTGGGATTAACCCTAGCCTTCTAGAGCGCTAGAATTACAGGACTCTTAGTGGGTGTCCTGGGGAGATTTAGTGACGTGCCTTGGCTGCTTTCAAGCTTCCGGTAGAGTATCCGAGTCAGGAGTTCCTTTGTACTGCGGGCCGGCGTGGTCTCCTCTATGGCAGTCAGTATCGCTGCATCAGACGGAGGTGAGACCTTGACTCGTGCGTGGATAGTGTTGATGTCACGAAGTAGTCGTCGGACCCTGACAATCGGCATGCTCTTTGGGAGTAGGGTGGAGGCGGTGTAGCCACCATCTGGTTTTTTCTTGGAGCGCTTCTCCCAACCAAAGACAAGCTCGTGAAGTTGCACTTTGTACATCGCCCGTTTAAGCCTGTATATACAGACGTTTAAACAATGCATCATTATGTACAGCATCCAGATGGGGCAGTTGAACCTGCGGCCTCGCACCACTGATCCTCGGAAGGACTGTCTCACAGTCATTCGACTTAGTATCTATGATGCAAACCCTTTATCTACGGTGGGAAAGTTCATCGACTTCACCCTCTCAGGACAGATCCATGCAATTAGGAGCATGATGCTCAAGTTCAAGCTTAAGGACACAGAGGTGAAGAAGGTAGAGCTCCTGCAGGTAGTGAGCAGGTGGGAGATTATGCAGAGCAACAACACCTTGTACACCACTGATGTACAACGATGAGTACCGGGTCCTGGCTCCACTGGCTTGTGGACCTTCCTATTATGTGAAGGGGAAATGGTACCATGCTATCGGGTGTAATGAAGGCTTCACAGAATTTGACTTACAACCAGACATAGAAATACCTGTCGCAGTGCCACTCTTCTCCCTCCTCAAGAACACACACGTGAACCCAGCCTTGATGCAGGACAAGCTGTTCCTCCGGGTGTACACTGAACATCTTACTGCACGACTTCAGGTCTGGCATGATGAGAACGACCAGGAACTAAAACGTGTGGGCTCTAAACAATGAATCCTACATGTAGAGCGAGAGCACCAGCAGGTCCAGGCCATGGCTAACCAGCGTCTAGAGTTGACATTGCAACGAGGTGCCTCGGACTGCGTAGCTGTAGTAGTCTTGGCTTAGAAAGGGGGAGTTGGCCAGGAGGTGGGAGAGCTAGACGACTTCAAACTTGTTGTGGCTGGGACCAACGTTCTCAGTGAGGTTCGCGATCTGGCTGATTGCTTCTCTATCGACAGAAAATGAAGTCATATACCCTACTCTGCGTGACCAGTGGCCACGAGGAGCTCGAGTTGGCGCTCTTGGGCCAGTACCACCTCGGAGGAAGGGAGATCCCGCCGAACCATGGCAACCAACTCAGCTTTCATGTTAGGAACCTGCATGGAGAGCGAGCGTGGACGTACCCTATCGGAGTAACGGTGCTGAACCGTGGCTATGCAAATGTTAGTGTATCACACACCACTGGTATTCAGCTTGAACGTGCATAGAGCATAACTCCAGCAGCTACCACAGCTCCTACTACTACTGTGGCCTCGGCTATCTTCTGACCACCTAATGCCTCATGGTCGAGCGTTCGCTCAGAGAGCTTTACAGCCTCGTCATACTCATCAAGTCTCTCATCAGCCTCTTGGATGTTGCGGGTGGCTTGAGCCCTTTGTTGGCATTGGCGTGCCTCCCTTTGGTATATATGCTCGAGTGCCTTGCTGTACTCAAACTTCTCCTTAGACAGCTTCTCCAGCACCTGGTTATGGCGTTTTCTCTCTACCTCCACCACCTTATGGTCAGCGAAGCCGAGACCCCAGTTCGCCAATGCAAACACACCTGTATTCAAGATTGTGGATGCCATATATATATATATATATATATATATATATATATATATATATATATATATATATATATATATATATATATATATATATATATATATATATATAGCGAGTTTAAAGCACTTGTATAGGCAGCTCTCGAGTGGGTCCAGAGGGCAGATGATGTACGAACTGGAATTTTTGGGGATTATGATGATGTTGACGATGACTATGATGAGGACGACTATGATGAAGACGAGGACAATGATGAGGATGCCTATGATGAGGTCTATGATGGTGAAGATGTAGAGCCAGAATCCTGCCGACTAATCCACCGAGCCAAAGGGATTTATCGTACCTATGTGAAGGGCTCTCTTGGCCCACTAGTGGCAGTTGGGGCTCTGATCGCTCTGTTCATGAGGAAGTCTGGTGAGACGGTCCGCAAAATCGCCAACAATGCTCTCCATGGAGTTGAGATCTCTGAAGCCATTCCAGCCATTGCCTCAGGGTAGGTACATTCTTTGGCCTTACCGGTCCATGGCTCCCATATGTAGCAATAGCCCTCGCAGCCATCTGGGCTGCCGAACATTTAAGACGTGCTATATAGGACGGCTTCTCTGCATGACCTCGTCGGCACCCTTAACTGGCAAGCCTTTGTCGATAAGCTTCCTTTTTTTAGTGTGCTAGTGCTGCAGAGATCAGATCATGGTGTTCACAGGTATTCGATGAGGTGTTCATCGATGGTCGGATGAACGACGGTCATCTGTTCATCTGTCTAGAGTTTGCCCAAGCTTTACAGGAGAGGACAGGAGTCGATGTCAGCGATGAAATCTGAGGTCCTGACAGCCTCTCTTGAAGATCTTTATTACCGGTCTGGTGGCTATTGTCGCGAGCCTTACCAGCTGCTCGAGGCTGCATGTCACAAGGGTCATAGATTCACCTTGGAGATGGTTATCCAGTGGCTTACCAGACAGGCGATGTGGCAGATCTACAGACCTCGTCCACGGCATATTCGGTATGCACACTTTGATGAATCTGCCCTGAACAGAGTTCACCTGGCAGATGATTGGGTCTGTTCCAGAGGAACATGCAATACCTCCAAGTACGCCCTCACCATCGTCGATGTCACCAGCAGATACAAGGCAGCAGTGCCTCTCACAGATAAATCCGTGGGTCAGGCAGCCGCCGGGTTCCAGAGTATCTATGAAGACCCGCAAAATCCCCTCCAGTGGCCAGAGTTGCTGCAAGTGGATGAGGGTAAGGAGTTTAGAGGTGAGACTGCGGCCCTCATATGGAAACATGGTGTGGTGATTAGACCAGGCGAGGTGGGACATCACCGTGCCCAGGCTATCGTCGACCTGTGGAACCGGACAATGGCAGAAAGACTATTCCCACATCAGTATGCTCAGGAGATGGCTGTCCCAGAGGGTGGTCAGTCCAGAGTATGGGTCAGGGGCTTACCCGTTGTGGTGGAGAGATCCAATGCTGAGGTCACTTGCTTGATAGGGCAGCCTCCCATCGTAGCCATTCGCCGCTCATACGCTGCTAGCTCTGGAGGAGCTGACAAGTGAGAGGTTGCCTTCCATGTGATGCTCTGGTTCAGTACCTGTATGAGTCCGGTGAGTTGTAGGTGGATGACTGACCCCCAACTGGTCGTTAGATGTCCACAGATTAGACAGATATGTGGAGGCAGCTGAGAAGCCTACGCTGTACTACCTGGCACGGTCGGAGAGCAGTCCTAGGCAGCTGTTTGTACGAGAGGAGCTCCAGCTTATCACTCCAGACCCCCAGCTACCTCCACCCGGAGTGCTTACGTCAAGTAGACAGATCGTAAGCACTGACTGTTGGTTGAACTATGATAGGCTGCGTCACATGATGCTCCATGGGCTCAGTGTGGACACGATCCGGTAGCACATACCTGTTATCGTAGTAGGCAAAAAAGCTTTTACTGTTCATACGTCACCATACCCTGGTTGCGCATATGGAGGCCACGGTTGGTTTTGTCCCCTACACCTTGGCAGGTGCTGTAGAACCTCTGCCAGGAGACATCATTTTGCCATTTAGACATTCCCTTGGTTGCGCTCTCAATGTAGTAGCACTTAGAGCAGAGAGCAATATCACGAGTGCCTTTGAACTCCAGCCTGAACAGTCCTGGAGTGCGACCAGACCATTTGTCCCATGCCAACCAATCACGTTTGCAGGCCTCATACTCTGTTCGCATCTCTGGATGTATCACCTCATCGAGGGTGGAGCCCGCTATGGCGATATAGGCAGAATCGGTGTCCATCTGCAGGTACTCGAAGCTGTCATGAGCTATGCAGCTCATACTCTGTTCGCATCTGTGGACGTATCACCTCATCGAGGTTGGAGCATGTTATGGTGATAGAGGCAGAATCGGTGTCCATCTGCAGGTAATCGAAGCTGTCATGAGCTATGTAGCAGTCGAGGAAGTCGTAGTAGAACTCCAGCATTCGCAACTTTGCGAGCTCGTATACGGCTATACCCAGCTGGAAGGGGCGACGAATGGTCACTTTGGGCTTATGGCCCTGCAACTCTTAGGACTCACCGATCTCCTCAAGATCCTCAAACCATGTACTGTGCTGGGCTGTATCTATGACGCATTCATCCTTGGTGAAGCTTGTGTTGGTATGACATTCTAGGGCCTCGATTAGCTTCCCGTAGGCACTGTGGGATGTAGTCTATGATACAGTAGACAGCAGTGATCTATAGGCCATGGGCTATATATCACTTGAGTGGTGGTGCGTACAGAAGCCTCTTCTTGCCAGAGAGGGCACCGACCAGCTTGCTGGTGGTGGGGTGCTTCCAACCCGTTTTCTCAAGGTAAGCGAGCATCTCAGGACCTACCGCCTCTACCGGGATCTCATGGTTGTAGAAGAGAGGAGGCATCTCCTCGAACATCGTCCACTGGGCCTTGGACACCTCTATGTCCACCTAAGTGAACCCGAACCAGCAATCTGCTAGGAGATCCTCCTTAATGCATTCTACATCGCTAGTGCCAGACCACTGCCGTACAGTCTCTTTACCACATGGCAGCTCTTGGGCCATTGTAGACAGGTACAGAGCATTCGCACTCAGGAAACGCTGGTGGACACACTCGCCTTGATAAATTCGGGTAGGACCAGACTCATGGTATCTTGTGAACATGATGATTGGTCCACCGACAACAGCATCTTTCAGCATCTCGTAGGCTTCCTTGCCTGGGGGCGTAGAGGCTAACTTCTGGCATGTGCTGAGCAGTCCCACGAAGAAGATACTGTAGAAACACCCCCGGGAGGGAGACAGCATCTTTCAGGATGTATATACTTTGTTCTGTGTAGTACTGTCGCATCCGCTCTAGGGCTTCGATGAATGGGCTGACGTCCAAGTTATTGTAGCATCGCAGCCAGTCGGCAGATGTCCGCATCCTTTGATCTCTGAAGGTCGTCTTACATTGCATCCACTCTGACTGCTCAAGGATGTAGTCCCCATTGAGGCTAGATCACCATGCTGCGTAGGCTGGGAGACCTGGATAGTCAAACTTCCCGGGCATGTCGAACCATTCATAAGCCACCAGCTCTTCTGCTGTGTGCACCCATAGGCTTTGACCCATGCCTCGTAGGAGATCCCCGGACCGCGGTAGTTTAGCACATCTAGAAACCTTAGTTCTGGTGTGATGAGAAATATTGTCTGGCTAGCCTTTTTGGCGACTTTAACTGTGCCTGCTGTTCCTACAGAAGCTGTGAGCTCATCCGCGAAGTACTTCTTGATGAGGTTCGGGTTGTACCGGCCAGAGCTGAACCAGAGCACAGACCCCTAGTCACACCACTCGTTGATACGTCGCTGCTGTCATTTTGGTAACTTGTCCAAGTCTGTGGGTAGATACTGCGACCGAACCCTTGCATGGATCGTGGCGGCTCATAGTTGGATCTCCTGCATGAACTCTGAGATCAGCACTTTGGGGTTAGCATTGCAGAGGTGAGTCGGCTCTTTCACGCTGCCATCTAACGAACAGCCGACTGACACCGAGATAAGTATGTGGGCACTCTCGATCATAAGAGTCTCGGTAGGGTGGGTCTTGATCCCATCTAGAAGGGCTTCAAAGTTCTAGACGATAAAGAGTGGGTATGGTACCATCCACACGCGTGCATGAACGCTTGGACAACGTATGTGAATTCCTCGGTTTCTCGACTCATATTCAATCCAACGAGTAGCCGCTGAACTAGCCAGTTGGAGTGGATAGAAGGCCTTTTTGTATGCTGCCTGCGGTGCCTCTACCTTCTTCCCCGGGCAGTCGATGATTATTTTTCCATCTGTACAGCGGTCAGTGTGGCGATTGAGATGACATGCTTGGGTGAACTGCTGTTGACAGTGTCCACAGATGTAAGTGTGGTCCCTTCATCAGCCGATCAACGATTCCCTCTAGAAGAGGTATGTGCTCTAGTGGACTGTTTGCCATCCGAGCTGCTACAGCTTTGGCTCGTAAGCTAGTGGTCACCTCCTCATCTAGCTGACGCATCTCGCAGCGGCGCTGTGCTTTCTTATGGTAGTTCTCTGGATCATCACTGGTGAGCGCCGGAAACCTCCCAGTCTGCTGTGCTCGTAAGAGTCGCTTTTGCAACTCCTGACCACGGTCCTGTCCAATCATCTGGAGCAGGTCGGCTTTGCCGGCCTTAGAATAGCCTCTAAGACCAAATTGCTTTATAATCGATCGAAGATGTGATACAGTAGTCAGGATCGCCCAAGCTTCATAACAAATGAACGCACAAGCACATGCTTTATAGCAACTGTGGGTGTTTGTCTAAATGAGCATTCAGACAATGCGAACACACAAGCACGAGCTTTATAACAACTGAGTGTGTTTGGCTAGAAGGGTGTTTGGACAATTTGAATGCACAACCGCAAGCTTTATAACAACTGAGGGTGTTTGTCTAAACGGGCGTTCGTGCTTGCTCGTGCAAGTGATTCGTGCAACGGTATACACTGTAGAATGTGTTTGTCTAAACTGACGTTCGGACTTGTTCGCACAAACACAACGTGCACGCACATCGCGCAAGCGCAGAATGTGTTTGTCTAAATGGGTGTGTTCACACAACACTTGTGCAAGGACATCGTGCAAACATATCACACAAGCACATCGTGTGTTTGTTTAAATGGACGTTTGTGCAAGCACATTCGCGCAAGCTCACACTATACCCCTAAATGTGTTTCTTTAAATGGACGTTCACGCTTGCTAGCGCAAGCGCAGAATGTGTTTGTCTAAATGGACGTTCAGACCTTCCCATTTAGAGGCATGAGGTATTGTTGCTGCACATGTGCTGGTGTTGTTCCGTTGTTTCAATCGTTCCTGTCAGAACATGATGCAGGATGCATGTTTCTCTAACATAACATTGACATGGTCAAGGAAAACTCAACAAGCTATTAAGCTGGATCGGCAGGTGGGGTTCCTGTCCAAAATTCCTATGCCTCAGGAATTGAGAGGGTAATGGGAGCCGCGGATCGCGGATCGGCAGCTACAGGAGGGAGGTGGCATGTTTCTAATCCCGGCTATACTACCCTGATGAATTTACTATTTAATGAACATTCTGTTGAATATTTTGAAACTAAGTTGACTGGACGCTGTTGCAGCCATAGGCAGCAACATTGCCATCACCCAGTCAAATTAGTTTCAACATATTCAACAGCTTACCTGAATAAATATCTTGAAATAGAGATTGTCATAATTCAGGGTTCAAAGTATATAAACCGACCGCAAAACACAGGCAAAGACTGGACGCAGCTTAACGAGAAATGCGCGTGGCGTAGCTAGAAATGGGCGGGGCATAGCTAGAAATGCATCCCTTATTTCGAACCATGTTCTTCCTTTAAAAATGTAATCTAAGATCATATTTTCACTATGGACTTAATCCTGAATAACGCCATACTAAGGCCGTGTTCCTGCTAGAGACTTAATCCGGTTGTCATAGGGTGGATTAAGTCTCTAGCGAGAACACGGCCTAAGGTATGGTATTATTCAGGATTAACACTCCATTGAAAACACGATCTTAGTATACATGCATATGTTGGATTTATAGATAGACAGGCAAGTCGTACACGTGGTTCTATATTCTCCATTTCACATTCGAGCGACGTGTTCAAACAATATCAAACAAAGAGTAATACAGGCATACTAGAATACGGGAGGGGAGGGGGTGTCCTTCATACCTTCTGGGTAGCAAATATTTCCTCATCAACGACCACAGGACCCCAATCATTACTTCCCGTGACGTCACTATGAGATACATAGTCTACGACTCCTGGCATTTTCAGTGCTTCAGAGGGATCCACGTTTAACAGCTTGGCATGGGCCTTAGTGCTTAATACCAAGGATGCGAATAGCTCACCTGTAGAGAAAGAAAACTTAATTTTACCTTCGGATAAACCTGTTTAACTGTACGAAAAACAACTGTTTATCCATCCATCATATGACCTCATAATCAACTACGTGACGAGTAGGATGACCTCATAATCAATAGGCAGCAACAGCACCCAGTCAAATTAGTTTCAAAATTGTCAACAGCTTACCAGCATAGTTTTCTGGAAACTGATAGTCATGGTGTTTAAGGATCGATCGATCCCAATACAAACGAGTCGTGGGTGGAGCTTAGATAGCGATGGGCGGGGCATAGCTAAAACTGGAAAGGTCCATTGACACACATTCCCACATAGTGTTCACATAGGCTGAAGAAATGACAGCTACAAAGTGTTGTCTCCAATGAAGAATTGTATGTTGACGCGTCTGAAGTAACATTCATTGATGGTTCAGCCCTGTTCTGGATTACAGAATGGTTCATCGATCTTGGTACAATGAGAGGTAACTATGAAAATACCATCTTCACGCAATTTGAATAAATTAAATATGTTTTACGATTTTGAAACAATAGCTAATACTTGTATATAGTCACTCAGCTCATTAAATAGCATACACTTTTGAATTAGCTTTTAGAACTTGAATGACTTTAATTTATGACCTACATGTATAGAGGTCAAATGGGTAACCAACCAATTTGTACTAGACTTTGTGGAATATCATGGTCCTGTGCTGCTGACAGCTGGGCCGTATTTAAGGGGTGGGGTGGGGGCAAGCGGGGCAAAAGCCCCGGGGCCCCCACAAGCAAGGGGCCCCCACAATTTAAAAATGAAAAAAAATTATGCACCTTTTTGGAAGTTATAGGACATTTAAAGCAAACTTTATTAGTTTAGAACTCTTAATCATGCATTATAATTATATTCTAATATTTGTGAGGGCCCCAATTCTATGGCTGGTATAAATTAACAGTTCAATATCGGCAATGCAGTCGGTACCAGCGTGTCTACTAGTCGTGTGCTTAACGACAACCAGTGGCGTAATTTGCGCAATATCCACATAGTTTATATTCTTTGTCAGATCACTGTGATCCTGGCCTTTGAGCTTTTGATCCCAAAATTGGCACGCTCGTTTTTAAATTGTGCGTGAAAAGGATAATTTTATGGGGCGAGGAGAGATGCCCAGTGTCCCACCAAAATAGGGCCTATATCAACATTATTTACCAGTAAGCTACCGGGCACAAGGTTTGCGGCATATGGCTGACTAGTAAATAATTCTAATATAGGGCTTACATTGATGATTGATATCACAGTCACTAAATTTAATCTCCACATGGATGGCCAAAGGTTCTGCAACACTTTCATACAATTTGCCTAAGTCAGTGCTAAGTGTATAGTATGCATACGTTGCTAATATTTGTTTGAACTTTGGAATTTAAAAAAAATTATTCATAAATTTATTACTACATAGATTTTGGCTGGACTATCGACAAATTTATATTAATACCATAGGCAAAGTCTATGCAGGTGTTGTAGCACATTTGAACAAACACAAGCTCACATATGTGACATTTAGAAATTAAAGAAATATGCATGTTTGTTTATTGTTAGCCAGACAAGCTAAATTATGTTTCTCTTTTCAGTTAAACATCTCCGAACATGAGCGAACGTGACAGACACAAAACCCTACGGGTATATGACAGTGGTGCAGAGAAACTGAAACAAGATGAAACTCTTTCAAAAGTAGCAAGAATTAGTGATTATTTTATGAAGCCGTCGAGCCATATAACATCTAATCAATCTACTGAAGCAACTCCATCCGTTGTTGCAGATACAGAAACAACAGAATTTCCACATGTAATAGAAGAAACTGTTTGTGATAGGCCTACGACAAGCGAACAAACCGAAGAAGAAGTAACAGCTAAACAGTTCTGTGGTTTTCACAATGACATTGGCTTATGGCCAGACTCACCCACGCAGGAAATTATAAACCTTTGGGCTAAGAAAGGATCAATCGATTTACAGAACTGCAATGCGCAACTATTTGATAGAACATCAGTACAGCCAGGTCAGATCATAGGTAAAACGCACGTCATCAGAGAATGCTACCCAAACTTATACCGTCGACAAACTCTGAACAATGAGACACTTAATCGGTCCTGGCTATGTTTTTCTCCAACTAATGGCAAAGTTTATTTTTACATCTGTAAGCTCTTGAGCGCTCAGAAAGTAAAGTTAATAAACGTATCCAGCAATGGATTTTGTGACTGGAAGCACGCAAACGAACGGCTGAGCGACCATGAGAAATCAAAATCTCATCTAGAATCAGTAATGATCTTGGCGAAACATGTTAAGTTACTCGGGTGCATTGACCACGCTTTGGCAAAACAAGAAGCAGAACTGAGCGGATATTGGTGCAAAGTTCTCATGCGCATTGTGAGTACCGTCAAATTCATTGCTGAACGTGGGTTGGCTTTTCGAGGTACAGATGAAATCGTTGGATCACCGGCAAATGCTAACTATCTCGGCATTCTTGAATTGCTAGCAGAATACAACACTTTTCTCGTGAGTCACATTAAACTACATGCAAGTAAAGGGTCTGGTCATACGAATTATCTCTCAGTTACAATATGCGAAGAGCTAATTGGATTAATGGGTAAACACGTTCTGAAACAGATAATTACATGGATGAAAGTATTATTCTGTGCCAGTTGATTCTACCCCTGGGGAAGCTCACATTGGCCAGCTGACTGTGGTAGCATGTTACATGGAAAATACATCGCTAAAGGAAAGGTTTCGAACATTCATGCCAAATCGTGGTCACACTGGTGCTGCCATGGCTAAAGCACTGCTTGAGTTTTTGAAATCTCATAACATTGATATCAGTGATTGTCATGGGCAATCGTATGATAATGCAGCCAATATTAGTGGCAAATACTGTGGGATGCAAGCTCTCATAATCGAGGAAAACAGTTTGTCAGTTTTTGTTCCGTGTTGTGGACATTCACTTAATTTAGTTGGGAAGGCCGCAGCAAATATGTGTCCAGCAGCTGTGCATTTCTTTGATTTCGTCCAACAACTGTATGTCTTTTTTATGGCATCTACTGCATGTTATGAGATTTTACCAAAACACTTGTCCCAGACAGAGACACGGTTGTGTGTGCCTAAGCGTTTGAGTGAAACTCACCGGTCATGTCGAGCTGATGCGACCAAATCCAATGTACATGGATATGAGAAGATTAGAGATGCTCTAGCCGAAATATCAAATGACCAGGAGTAAAAGGATGTGGTTAGAAATGAAGCAGGTGGTCTTCAGAAGATGTGCAAACTGGAAACTGCATTATATGCTTCATTCTGGAATGACATATTAGACAGCTTCAATGCAACAAACCACAAACTACAGGATCCGAAAATGGAACTGAAGTCTGCCGTAATGGCACTGAAGTCTCTGAAAACCTTTGTAGAGCCAAAGACAGATAACTTCGATGACTATGAGGACGCAGGAAAGAGACTGTCTGGAACAACAGAGTATGTCCATGTTCGCCCTCATCAGAGAAATGTGCGCCTTAACCCACTTGATTATGGTCAAACACAAGAGAGCCAGCTGACATCTAGAGATAAGTTTCGCACAGAAAGCTTCATTTCGGTTATTGATCAGTTTATTTCATCACTGGCAGAAAGAATAGCCGCCTATGACATTGTATGTGAAAGGTTTGGCTTCTTTCGTGAACTTGAAAATCTGGATTCTTCTGATCTCTGCTCTGCCACAGACAATCTTGTCAACATGTACACAACTGACTTGGAACAGAGCCTTGGCAATGAGTTAGTACATTTTGCTGCCATTGTGAAACTTTACAAAGAAGACTATGATGACAACGTGCCAAAAGTACGGTTCTTCTATAAACTTTTTATTGAGAAAGATTTCAAAGCTACATTTCCAAATGTTAAAATTGCTCAAAGGATCTATTTGGTCCTTATGGTGTCTAATTGCAGTGGTGAATGTTCTTTTTCCAAGTTGAAGCTAATAAAACACAGACTACGAACAACAATGAGTCAAGATCGTCTTGGATGGCTTACACTGTTGAGCATCGAGTATGATTTGCTGCGTGAGTTGGATTTTAAAGATGTGATTGAACTATTTGCCTCTAAGAAATCTCGTAAACAGAGCTTGTTGTAATTCAGATAAAGTAAAACCTGTTTATAAATGACACTTTATGAAAACGTGATTATTAAAGAGTAAAGACATGTGGTCATTTAATTAAAGTCAGCTTACCAAGTTACCATAGAAAATGACTGTGTGTATAACATGGTGGTTCCTTAAAAGAAACGCCATCCTGTGGCCCCAAAAGCAGGTGTCCGTTATAGACAGGATTAACTGTAATCATAATACCAGTTCACTGTCGCTACTTCTCAACTGTGTATGGTACGTGCGTTGGATTTCAAAGATGTAATTAGTAATTGAAATATTTGCCTCTAAGAAAGTTCATAATTGCTTGTAATTCATTTATAAGATTTATTTACAATACCACTGTGAGTATAGCCTACATATATGTCACGAGAATTGAATTCCACATATCTAATTAGGATATTGCATAAATAGTCTAAAACAGAGCTTGTTGTAATTCCATTATTGATGATAGTAAATTAGTAATGATACCATTGTCTTTAGTACATTTAGACTAATACTGGGTATGTGAAGCATTGCGATTCGTAATGTACAGATTATTATATTTATACTTTCTACATTATAAATCATATTGTTCCACATACAGTAGATAGTCTCTACCGTATGCTGTACATTATGATCCATAATATACACTGTATACATACAGCAGGATGCAGAAACATAGATAAATAACACGAGTCGTGTATATTTTCTTTTGTGATGAGAGAAACATGCGTCATCCTCTACTGAATGATGCATAATTGCTTATATGATATACATATTAAGTGATGTGCTGGTGAATTGAATTTAAACTTAAACATGTAATTATAATTCAAACATTTGACTCGCAGAAGCCAAACAAACTTATTTTGTAGACTCATAAGCTAACCTGATGATCAGATTTCAGAATGCACTGTCCGTATGCAAGATATAAAAAAATAAAAAAGCATAGCCATATACACGAACATGATTAATGTACATTGTTTATGTACACTGGATAATATGTTATTATTATATTGTTTGCCAGTATACAAAGCAGTGTTGTTTGTTATCGTTTATTTAATTTGATTGATATAAAATGTAATCTAGCAACCAATTTTTAAGATTAATTTACCTATGGAACCTTATGAGTCATGGCCCATTAGGGTTTATAGGATAAATCGACCCTAAATGAATTGGTTGGCAGTTTACATTTTGTATCAAGCAAATTGAGTAATATATGAATTTGACTAGGCATGGCTATCAGTAACCAATCAGCCATGTTTCCATTGCCACCCCTGGTCCCTCCTCTCAACTGTATCATAGAGGTATTCATCAACATCGTTAAAATCTGGTTGTTTGGTGTTCGGCAATAATGTTAATTACGAAAATTTGCAAAATAAAATAATTTTACAACGAAAGAAAGCGCCATAATTCACCCTAAAAGTACTCTCTGGCCATCTCAGAGCACCTAGATGTAAAAAAAATTCTGGGGGGACCCACAGACCCCCCCCCACCTCATTCTTTGCCCCAGGGCCCCCACATATCTAAATACGGCCCTGACTGACAGCGTTGTTTTAGCAAACTTGTAATGTTCGATCAAGAAAACATTGTTATTTTCAGTTCCTAGATAATATATGTAAGCTTGAATGACATATAATGGTCACATGGTTTACCATACCACTTTACTCATCAGAATTCAATTGTTTTGTCTTGATCTTCCTAAGACCATCTGTTGTCTTTTTCAATTTCTCATCTGTTTAACCATGAACGATCCTTATTAGGAGCCAGCTAGATTGCTGGGACACCTTCTGATTCGTGGTCATTGTGACAAATTCGATAGAAACACATTAAATTACTTTTCACAAATATGGTAAAAAAGGTCTGGTGTTGACGACCCCCTCTGCTAGCCATAGAACTGAATCCTGGTTTTAAATTGGTGAAAGCAGCGTGAGCTTGGCATAAAGGGTAACGTCATGATCAAGATCCGATATGGGATAATTGGTTAAGATAAACACTGTAGTAATCAAAATTATTTAAGGGGATAGTGGTCAAATAATGAATCTATGTCATGTTTGTGTAATGATTTTGAAAACTGTGAAATTTGATGAAGATGAAGTGGGCAGTGTGGGGTGGGAGTATAAACAGGCAAAATCTCGAATTGCTCAAGGATGACCAGGTGTCACCTGAGCAATTTTATAATCTGTATAACTGAATCTTACTAAATCAGCTAGAAAGTAAACCATAGACAGACAACACACCCACGCTCAGCCCAAAACCTGAACTTATCTGCCGGACTAATAGGATCCCTCTATTACGTCGTGGTGCGCCTAAAGCTGCTAAGTTAACTCTGTAACCCTCGAAATTGTTCGAGAAGATTGGAATGACTGGCTATTGATAGTCAGGGCGTTCGGGGATCGATCGATCCCAACACGAGCGTGGAGTGGGTAGAGCTTAACTAGGCGATGGGCGGGGCATAGCTAAAACTAGAATTGGTCCATTGGTGAGACATAAACAGAAATTAAACCTGCTATTCATCGTATATACCATATAAGATGAATCTCAGAATTAAAACCAACTTTTGACTCCACACATATATGCGAAAATACTGACCTTCAACTTTGGGCATATCATCTATATAGACCGCTTCACCCGTGGCATGATTTTCCACAGAAATGGTCTTACATGGTCGGCCAACGGGATCGTGAGGGAGCTGTTCTGGCGCAACCTCCTCAAAGACTTGACAACTCTGTGATGGCACGGGTGTTGGTGTGGTGAATGCCGAGTGATACGTTCTGTCCACACTGCTGCCAGACTGAGAGAGAGAGAGACAGAAAGCTTGCAGAATATAACGAATTATAACAATGAGTTCATTTCTATAGGTTACAAAATCATGATCGACCAGCAGGTGATTTGGAAATAATTATAGGGTAAGACGCATTCGTATGCACGCACGCGTGTATACATGCATGTGAATACGTGCGTGTATGTACACGTGTGAATACGCATGTGGTTGCATTTATATATAGACGAAGTGTTAAAGAAACAAATAACACAACTCAAATGTGAAAACCACCCACTAAGAAAGAGTAGACTCAGCCCCGATAATACAGGTTACTGACCCTGTATTGCCACAGTAGCGGCCCAGTAAACTGATTTATCAGGTGTAGTTAATGTTAATAGTCTTATCTTATACACTTACTTGTAAACCTAGTTTATCTCGCACCATGAGATAGAACTTGAAGAAAAAGCTCAGGGACAACGTTCGTCTGTACTCTGCCATCCCTCCAGGAGCGTCCGGAGACAACGGCAAATCTACTGGAAGGAGTTGACAAACTTGACTCAGAAGATCATCATTCCAGTTCCTGTTCGATAATGCAGATGATAATATTTAAATACAACCCATATTTACTAGTTTCTCCATTTCACGGAGTCGGACCTATATATAATTCTTCTTGAATAAACTGGTTGTTCAGGGCCGAACTTATGACAATGCAACAAGTGCATTTGCACAGGGCCTTCAAATTTCACTAATATGTGACTCAAAAAAATAGTTTGTCTTCAGTTTTGTGCACCTGCCTAACTTTAAGTGACCTGAATAGATGCCACCCTTATAGGATTGATGTGACCAAATACAAAAGCAACATCTCTTAGATTCATATATGACTTAGATCTTAGCCCTTACCACTCTGATGTCAATATTTGGTCCTTTACTGTGTCAAAAATAACCAAACTAATGTATATTTTTCAACAATTTTGGTGGACGATGTTTCTGTCTACGACATAACATCTTCCACCAAATTTGTTGAAAAATGAACACCCGATATCTTTTAATTTAATTTGAATATTTAAATTTTTGACATCAGAGTGGTACGGGTTATGAAGATGGTAGGAAGGAAAATAAGGATGGTGTTTGTCACTTTGTATTGAGCCATGAGACAGCGTGACATCAGCATCACAGCGCGTTTACTACAGTCACGCCAACTTGGTACTAGCCAGTTCGGAGTGCGCTGGTAGCAATTTCAGAGACTTCGTAGTCTACACGCACCCCCCCCCCCCCCCCCACGCTTCCTCTGTTTGGCCACGTGGAGCAGCATAAATATGATGGAAGTATATGAGAGCTACATGTATTAATGAGGCAACTGTTAAATTCGATTCAAACACGCACACGAAGTGGGCGGGGTATAGCTAGAAATCGCCGGGGTATAGCTAGAAATTGGCTGGGCATAGCTAGAATTCGGCGGATTATGGCTAGAAATCGGCGGGGTATGGCTATAAGTTGGCAGGGTATGGCTAGAAATTGGTGGGGTATGCCTAGAAATTGGTGGGGGGTATAGCTAGAAATTGGCGCGCGGTATAACTAGAAATCGGCGGGTATGGCTAGAAATTGAGCGGGCTATGGTAGAAATTGGCGGGGTATAGCTAGAAATTGGTCCATCTATTACCGTTAGAAATTAAATAATTCCCCATTAGCCAAACAATTTCAAAATAATTTCAATTATTTTGCGGAAACAACAAACCCGTGTTACGGGATAAAAAAAAAAGTTATTGCATAAACATGTCATATGTTTGATATGACCGTGGAATAAATAAACTGAACTGAATTAAACTGATAAACGTACATTCCAGTGACCCGTTCCATTGTGCCCGCGGCCAGGAGAGTTATAGGGGCCATACCACCAAAGCAGAGGCGAATGTCCTCAACAACATCAGTGTCAGGTTTAAACTGTACAGACATCCCAGCATTCACTATGGCAATGGCATTACAACGACGATGTGATTGCTTGTATCCGCATATGTACTCGTCCTATGGATAAATCAGAACTGTCACTCAAGTATGACGTCCTAATCAATTCCGTCTCATGTAGGCTGACGTCAAAATCAAAGTGCTTAATGGCCATGTTACGTCATGAACATTGACTAGTCCGTCAAGTGTTTGAGTTGTAGGCCTATGTCTTTATTATATTTAATAAACATTCTGTTGGATATTTTGAAACTAATTTGACTTGGCGCTGTCGTGGTCATGGACAACAGCACCAAGTCAAATTAGTTTTAAAATATCCAAGCGGTTTAATTGTATAGTTGCCTTGAAATTGGTATTCTGGGAATTTCAGTATTTCCAACATCCGCAAAAGATGGGAGTAGCTTAGATAGAAATGGGTGGGGCATAGCTTGAAATGGGTTTGGGCATAGCTAGAAATGGGCTGGCATGGATAGAAATGGATCGCTTCCTCTATTAAAACAGTATTTGTCTATATTGAGAGACTAAACCTGCCTACATAGGGAAGACTTTCTTTTCTGTGGGTAAACTTGGGGTTTATTTTTGTCATGGACTAGCAGGGCCTGTTTAATATACGCGCTAATCGTACGGTAGTGGAAAGATGTTCGGAAATGTATTTTGATTTTTACCTCCTATTCCAGCTTATATAAGTACGTCCGTCGGTCAGACAAATAACTGTTTGGCATTTCTCGCAAAGCACCCTATGTATCAACTTTCAGGCCAGGTGAGATATTAAGCCACATGTTCTGCTACTCTTAAATAATAAAATAGGTTTGCTGCCATGTAGCGTAACTGGCATTAATTAGAAAATATCCACAATACGATAAGTTGAATTTTAATCATAATATAAAGCAGTACACTAGGTAAATCGATAAGCTTCTTACCTTTTCTGAGTATGGTATTGTAATGTTGATGATAAGTTCTTCGGGATTTAATACAGTTTTTCGAAAACCGATAAAGAAATTTTGATCGATCTTAAGAATGCGTTTATCACCATCTGAAATAAATAACGAGATAAGCTATATACAGCAATCATGAACAGCGATGAGATATGCGTGTAATTATTTTAAGCGAATACATAGGCCCCTACATCCTGGTCCATATGTTTGTTAATCCTTAACCCCTTGTGTGTCAACGGCGCCTCAAAGCCCTAAAAAACTACTTATATCAATTAAGCAATTTAATGGTAAACACTTTGCAAGAAATTTTAATATTACAAGACTATTTATTTTTGTAAATTTACCTCTGAGATTTTTGACTGGCTTGATCATTAAAGGGATAATTAATGGTAAAGAAATTTCAAGCTTTGGCTTAGACAGTATTCATTTGCAGGTCAAGAGAAAAATATTTTTGAAAATTTACCACTGGAATGACTTCGCATTTAGGAAGAGTTAGAATAGGAAGAGAAAAGCTTGTAGAGCAGATCTTTTCCTATATACGATCGAAGCACGTGGTTAGTGCATCACTCGACCATTTCATGATCATAAAGTTAGCTTGCGAGATTAACAGTGAATCCGATCGATCAATCACATGACGTCATAATCAACTACGTCACATGTAGGCTGAAGTCATATAATCAGTTATGTCATGAATGACGCTTATAGTCCATCAGAAAGGCTTGGTCCCTCAAATTGCGAGAATCGTCTGTCTTCACTATTTACATTTTGCCATACGCAGAAACAACACCCAGTAAAATTAGTTTCAAAATATTCAAAAGCGTATCTGTATAGTTTTCTGGAATTTGAGATTCGTGGAGATCAATTGATCCCAGCACGAGCAAAGCGTGAGTGAGGCTTACGTAGAGATGGCCGTGTCATAGCTAAAACTGGATTCCTAAATCCGTGTTCCGCATTCCGCACCCCGCATGCCAGGTAAACACAGTTTAAGCTACGTTTACCTGGCACACGGAAAGCAGGTTGTGGAAACGGAATGCAGAATATAATTCAGATCGCTCTTTACTATTTTCCTCAACCATTTACCTGCACGCGGTAAGTGGTATGCGGGACGGGGAACGGCGGGATGCAGAAAAAACGATCACTCTGTGTAGCGATCTTTCCGGATGGAAAAGATTCTGGTGCGGAATAGAGCACATGTAACCTAGCAACGAAAGAGTAATCCAAGGGTCTAAAGCTGATGCATCGTCTTATAGGAACTAATTTGTAGAAACAAATTAGGAAGTCAGTAATATTATAATTACATGTTGTTAGATTAGGCCAAGGTATCATTTTGAATCTAGTCGTCAGTATCCGCCATTTTGGATCTACATTTCTCGCCTCCGTGCATAAACAATTTGTAATGGTCTCAGTGGAAAGCTAGATATCAAAGCGTAAGAAAATGTGTTGTCGCTTTTGAAAGAAATTTGATAGAAATATCGCAATATCATCAAACATGGGGAAGGTAATCAACCTAACGGGCGCAATGTCTCTCATAAAATGATGCAATGATACCGTGTGCAGGTAAATGGTACATGCAATATTTTACCTGCATTCCGCATAGGCGCTTTCCATTCCGCACACTGCGTGCCAGGTAAAAACGCAGCTTTAAGCTTCGTGGTACGCGAAATGCGGAAAGCAGGTTGTGGAAACGGAACGCGGAAGATACTGCATATCGCTAATTACTCTTTTCCTTCAACCATTTACCTGCACGCGGTAAGCCGTATGCGGAATGCGGAAAGGCGTGATGCTGAAAAACTGATCACTCGGTGTAGCGATCTTTCCGGACGGAAAAGATTCTGGTGTGAAATAGAGCACATGTAACCTAGCAACGAAAAGGTAATCCAAGTAGTTAAAACTGATGCATCGTCTTATAAGAGCTAATTGGTAGGAAAAAATTAGGAAATCAGTAATATTATAATTACTTAGATTAGGTCAAGGTATCATTTTAAATCTAGTCGTAAGTACCCGCCATTTGGGATCTACATTTCTCGCTTCCGTACATAAATATTTTGTAATGGTCTCAGTGGAAAACTAGATATCAAAGCGTAAAAAAATGTGTTGTCGCTTTTGAAAGAAATTTGATAGAAATATTGCAATGATAAACACGTGCTCTATTTAAAGCTGCGTTTACCTGGCATGCGGGGTGCGGTTAGCGGGTCGCTAAAACGGAACGCAGACTATACAGATCGCTAATTACTATTTTCCTTCAACCATTTACCTGCACGCGGTACGCGGAACAGCGGGATGCGGAAAAACTGATCATTCGGTGTAGCGATCTTTCCGGATGGAAAGGATTCTGGTGCGAAATAGAGCACATGTAACCTAGCAACGAAAAGGTTATCCAAGTAGTTAAAACTGATGCATCGTCTTATAGGAACAAATTTGGAGAAAAAAATTAGGAAATAAGTAATATTATAATTACTAAGATTAGGCCAAGGTATCATTTTAAATCTAGTCGTCAGTATCTGCCATTTTGTATCTACATTTCTCGCCTCCGTGCATAAACATTTTGTAATGGTCTCAGTGGAAAGCTAGACATCAAAATGTAAAAAATGTGTTGTCGCTTTTGAAAGAAATTTGATAGAAATATCGCAATATCATCAAACATGGAGAAGATCATCAACCTAACGGGCGCAATGTCTCTCGTAAAATAATGCAATGATACTGTGTGCAGGTAAATGGTACATGCAATATTTTACCCGCATTCCGCATAGGCGTTTTCCATTCCGTGTTCCGCATTCCGCACACCGCGTGCCAGGTAAGAGCAGTTTAAGCTGCGTTTACCTGGCACATGGAATGCAGAAATCGGGTTGCGGAAACGGAAAGCGGAATATACTTCAGATCACTCTTTACTATTTTCCATCATCCATTTACCTGCACATGGTAAGTGGTATGCAGAACGGCAGGATGCGGAAAAACTGATCGCTCAGTGTAGTGATTTTTCCATACAGAAAGGTTTCCGTTGCGGAATAGAGCACATGTAACCTAGCAACGAAACGGTTATCCAAGTAGTTAAAGCTGATGTATCGTCTAAAATTATAAGAACTAATTTGTCAAAAAAATTAGGAAATCAGTAATATTATAATTACATGTTGTTAGATTAAGCCAAGGTATCATTTTGAATCTAGTCGTCATTATCCAACCATTTTGGATCTACATCTCTCGCCTCCATACATTAACCTTTTGTAATGGTCCTAGTGGAAAGCTAAATATCAAAGCTTAAAAATATGTTGTCGCTTTTGAAAGAAATTTGATAAAATATCACAATATCACCAATAAAAATGCAATAAAATAACGCAATGATACCGCATGCAGGTAAATGGTACACGCAATATTTTACCTGCATCCCGCATACCTGCTTTCCATTCCGCCTTCCGTTGCTAATTAATTCTAGAATCTTCGTGAGAAAAATAGGAAACCTCTTTCCAGAATCGTCAGTCTTCTGATCTTGACCCCAAGCATTAGGTCAGAGGCCCGAATTAAAGTGCATATCCACAGCAGAATTTTTGAAAATAAAATTATTAAAATTGTATACTTTTAGAGGCTTAGATTGTGTGTCTAGAGATAATGATACGAAATAAATCTTAGCATTTCATTATGTATAAATTAATATAATCTTTAAGTTGTAAAATCTTGATTCAATTCACCAACCATTAGGACCAGAAGCAATGGTGTTACAATGGTAGGACATAATAATAGCACATATCGACATCGAAAATAAATTGAAAGGACTAAAACCCAATAAAAGTAATGGTCCGGATGAAATACAAGTGAGCATATTAAAGGAAGCTGCTACGGAAATTAGTGCACCACTATGCATAATCTTTAACGCGTCTCTAAAAGAAGCCTTATTACCTGACATCTGGAAAATGGCAAATGTATGCTGCCTACACAAAATATAATCCAAAACTTGCCACGCCATCACAGGCCAATCAGTCTTACCTCTCCCTTGTGTAAGATCCTAGAGTCTTTTATAAGAGGCAGCATTGTATATTCTTTTGGAAACAGCTAATCTATTTACCAAGTGTCAGCATGGATTCAGAAATAATGAAATAAATAAATAATGTAAAACTCAATACCTCAAAGATATAACAGCCACACTTGACTCAATTTAACATGCCGATGCAGTATATTTAGACTTCTCAAAAGCATTCGATACTGTACCACACCAACGACACCAAACAAAACTGGGAAGCTATGGAATTGGCAAGAATTTGGTAAAATGGATAGGAAACTACCTATGTAACATAAGCCAGAGAGTAACTATTAATGGCACAACATCAGACTACATAGAGGTGATCAGCGGCGTGCCACAAGGTAGTGTCCTGGGACCTATACTTTTGACTAATATACAAAAATGACCTACCTGACCGACTAACATGCCACTGTAAAGTATTTACAGACGACACAAAGATATATGGTAACCCAGCCACCAGCAAGATTCAAGACAACATAGACAAAGTATGTAAAAGGTCGCAGACATGACAACTATCCTTCAACACAGATAAAACACAGGTCCTGCACTTCGGCAGAAATAACCCTCAAACCAAATACCATATGACAGATTCGCCTGATATGCTTTCTGTATCAACATCAGCGGTAGAAAAAGACTTGGGAGTGCATATTGACAGACACCTCTCTTTTGATATACATATAGGTAATATCGTATCCAAGGCAAACAGCACAATAGGACTAATCACGAGAACATTTACCAACATTGACCCATCTACTTTCACGCTCTTGTACAAGTCTCTAGTGAGACCTATTCTCGAATACTGCAACTCGGCATGGTCACCAAGATTGAAAAGGCAATCAAGGCCATTTGAATCTTGAGTTCAACGCCGAGCAACAAAACTCGTCCCGTAAATCAGAGAGTATAGCTACTAGGAAAGACTTGAAGGCTTAAATCTAATGTCACTGAAATATAGACGGTTTCGAAGAGATTTAATCAAAACATTCAAGCTCATCAAGGATCTATATAATGATGATAAAGACTTCTTTTTCGAACCATCCAGTATTACACAGCCCAGAGTTCATAGGTTCAAAATCAACATAAAACGCAGCAACAAAGATATTCGCAAACACTTTTTCACTAATATAGCGTTACCACATTGGAATTCTCCGCCAGCGACAACAGCGAAGGTGACAACAGTGATTTCATTCAAGAACAAACTAGATATCTACTTCAAAGAAAGACATTTGAATTTGAATGAACAGGCCATACATATGCCAGCCCATCACAAAGTCGTACTACACTGTACTCCGTCAGTACAGTGGACTGATCTTTTGGAGTAGTCTGTGTATAGGCAAGAACGTGTTCTGTAGCGATTCCAATTACCGGTAGATAGGTCTCTTCTTTCCATGTCCGCCCTTTTGTGGTAGCATTAAGAGGCACTAGAGTAGAGAAGGTGACTCGGATAGCGATAATCACAGAAAATAAAAAACAACAGCAATAAGATCAAAAACGGCCTCCACATGGCAACATGTAAGCAAATGTTAGGTGCAGCAGGGTGTAACCATGAGCGTAGGCGGTACACCGCAACTGACGCGGGGAACACCAATCTGCACTACAGCATTTCCACAAAACAGAGCTAAACACTGTGATGGCGATGATGAGGATGATGATGATGGAATTGAATAGAGACACGAGTCCCTAATTCTACATCCCGACTAAAAAATATTACATCTATATGGAATGAAATCATCATATATTTCGTTTCACTACATTGAGGTACACAATTTAATCTTCTAAAAGCATACAATTTAAATAATTTTTATTTTCAAGCATTCATGTGTGAATACGCACATTTAATTAATCGGTATCAGAGCACGACGCCTCTTATCAGTCGTCGTAGAGGGCAAAGATTCTTCACTGTAATGATCCGATAACACATAATTGGGGATGTATGGGAGTCACAGGGAACAATAGTAAGTAAAGATCAGTTTATCCCTGATTACAAGCAGAGAATAAGTGACAATTTTTTTCAGGAGTGGAGGGGGCGATTGGAAGCCAGCAATAAAACATGGCTCTACAAACACATTTCAACTGATCTAACATATAAATGCTATTTAAATAAAGTAAAAACGAAAAAGCACCGTGATTCATCATGTAGACTAAGAACGGGGTCTCATAGACTAAATATTGAATTAGGCAGATGGCACAAACCAATACGAATATCACGCGCTGAGCGAACATGCCCTTTTTGTGATGATGCAGAGGATGAATATCATTTTTTAATTTTATGTCCTGTCTATAATGATTTACGCAGGAAATACATAAAACCATATTACTGGAAACGACCGAACGTTCACAAAGCATCAGAATTATTGATGTGTACCAGCTAAAGTAGTTTAAAGAAGTTAGCGGCTTTTGCTTACAATGCTTTTCTATTTGTAATTGCGTTTTCTCCACCATCGCATTTTTTTCAAAGTGATTGTGTGAGCGCGTGAATCCTGGTCTCACTCCTCGCTTCTCTTTCGACCCACTATTTCGAAAGCGAGGAGTGTTGACCTTGAGTGGTTTATATACTTAGACTGGATCCCACTCTTCGTTTCCCTTTCGACTTAATATATTTGGAAACGAAGGGTGGTGATATTGGAAATGGCATTATACTTCTGTCTGAGTGTGGGTGAGAGAGAGAAGGAAAGAAGGAGAGGCGGAGAGAGAGTGTGTGTGTATGTGTGTGCGTGCTTGCGTGTGTGTGTGTGTGTGTGTGTGTGTGTGCGTGCGTGCGTGCGTGCGTGCGTGCGTGCGTGTGTGTATGTGCGCGCGCGCGTGCGTGCATGCGTGCGCGCGTGTGTGGTGACGTTTTCGTTTATCAGTATCTTAGTTGCAAACCGGGATATCGTGTGACCACCCTCTGTCTGTTGATGGACTACGGTTGATTTCCGCGGACAGCACACCTGAGCATTTGATAATGTAGCCCCAAATACCTAGGTGTCCCTTTGTCTGCTAAGGAAATCGACCCGTGGTTCATTGATGGATCCGCGGCTGGCGCAGTGCCAGATGTATATGAATCAAATTAGCCTGCGAACATTACTGATTTAATAACATATAAAATATGAGACTGAATATGTTCTTGCAATTGTAATGCACTTAGTTCATTTGTCCGCCATATCACGTTATGTGTAACCATTTGCACTCAAGGGTCAAATGGCCTATTGTGTGAATAAATCTATCTATCTATCTATCATATTAACAGCTTATCATAGATGTACCCTTATAGTGCAGGTTACTGATCCAGTACTTGACCAATACCCATTTTGGCCAGGTATTGGTCCAGTATCGGCCCAGTAACCTGCATTATCAGTATAGAATGTGAATTTCAAAGTCTACGGCTAACCAGCTTTCAGTTTTCTAGTGTACATTAACTTAGTGTAATGAACTATATTTGTGTTGTCTAGATTACACTGAACAGCATACCATTTGATTGAACTAGCATTGTCGCCCGTGTAGCCATATACAATGTATTCAAATCGGAGACTGGACTGGCTGTTAGAAGACTACCGCCAATTGTCTGTGGGAAGGAAAATTAAATGTAACATGGCATTAATAGAGATCGAACAAATACCAAGCCAACAACATCAAATTGAAAACATTTCATAAATCTTGTAAAATACTCAATTGCAAATGTTTGATGCAGAACACAAATACATTGTATTTTAATAGTATATGGCCGTGTAACCGTAATCGGGTGTATTTGACTATCATAAACGAATAATTGAGTCATGGATTTGTTTGGTGGAGGTTAAAAAACGTTACTGATAGGATATAATATAACATATTTTGTCAGTTTTGCTTATATATGACTGAATGAATTCTGCTTGTTTTACACATTATTTGGAAAAGATTAGTCAATGGAAGATTCCAGTTTATCCATTCATCATATGACGTCATACTCCTACTACGTAGGATGGCGTCATAATCAATGACGTCGTGAATGACGTAGATAAGTTCGTCACGAACGCATAATTGATGACGGTCTAAGCATTGTTGTACGAATGGACCATTCCAGTATATCCTTCCATCAAATGACGTCATAATCAGTCACGTAGCGCGTAGGATGACGTCATAATCAATGACGTCATGAATGGCATGGATAGGTACGTCACGAACGCTTAACTGATGACGGTCTACGCGCTTGTTGTACGAATTGCATGTCTTTACTATTTAATAAAGTTGCGGTTGAATATTTTGAAACTAATGTGAATGGGCGTTGTTGCTGCCATAGGTAGCATAGGCAGCAAGATCGGTAGATTACAACACGAGCGGAGCGTGGATGGAGCTTAAATATACGGATGAGATGGGCATGGTCCATTCAGTTATAACTTATAACCAGCATGCAATACCGAGTTGATCAAAAAGTGTTAGAGCCCCATATTAATAAATTTCATTTATTGGGGAATGAAAGTTAATAAACTGCAAGCAACATCCCCCAGTAAAATTTGTTTCAAATTAGTTTCAACGGCTTATATGAGATTTAGATTCGGGGAATTCTGGCTTTAAAGCTTCAAACCAATTTCAACACGCGCAGAAGTGGGAGGAGCTAAGGTTCAAATGTGTGGGGGCATCGTTAGAAATAGATCGATCTATTAATATAGATAAACGTAGCTTCCAATGGACCATAAAACTAGTGATACATACTGCAACATTTCTTATCTGGTGTCCAGCAAACAGATGAAGTATCTCCTCGATGGCGCGCAAAGTCCGACTCTGGTGCTCTGAAAAAATATCGGCAACAAATTAATCATTTACTATAAGAACAATAGATGTCCAACAGATGTCCAGCTAACGGGTTCTCAAAAACACTGGCTTAGGCTCATAGGATTGGGCCTTTTAGTTTTGACTAGCAACATGCATTTAAGTCTGCCTGTCTATATGTAAAAACTTTTGGCTTTTCTGACAAAGGTGCTGAAGTCGCAATGGACCGTTCCAGTTTATCAATCCACCATATCACGTCATAATTAACTACGTCGCGTGTAGAATGACGTCATAATCGAATGACTCGATTTAGTCCGTCTTAAACGCTCAATAGTCAGACACGTTGTATGAATTGTTTGTCTTTACTATTTAATAAACATTCTGTAGAATATTTTGAAACTAATTTGCCTGGGCGTTGGTGCTGTAGTAGGCAGCAACAGCGCCCAGTCAAATTAGTTTCAAAAATATCCAACATGGATTTTCTGGAAATTGATAGTCAGGGAGTTCAGGGATCGATCTATCCCAATACGGAGGAAGTGTGGATGAAGCTTAGCTACAGATGGGCGGGGCATAGCTAAAACTGGAAAGGTCCATTAAGATCGACGATACGGCGGTCATACACTCTATCACTAGCGTACCATTGTTGGCCCGGCAAGAGGGTACGTGTTTCTAGACAGATTTGATTAAATATATACACGGATAAGTGAATAATCTTCCTCTCCAAAGCTGTATTATCTGGCCTGATCACGCTCTGAAAATGAATGCAGCCAATATGAATATATATGACAGATAAATATTCACACAAGCCATTGTTACATTATTTATAAAATTTAAAATATGTGGATGAAACTTACTGCATTACAACACCGGGATTGAAAAAACCGCCTGGTTTCACAGGATGACAGTTCCTTAGAACAAGTGGTTCATCATTTCCATATGAAATGGCTATGGTCAAATAATAGTGGTTCAGTTGGCTGTTATGCGTTTTCCCAAGCAGATTACGTATAGACAAGTTTGGCTTTCCCACTCGCGAGTGTGCACACGCGCGAACGAACGCACGCACCATCCACAATTGTCAAATGATGGCATTACATTTCAGTCGCTAGAATCTGCAGGGCACAATACGGATGCTAGTCTTCATAATAGATCGCTTCGATCTGTCACTTAAGTGCATGACGTCATAATCAATGACATCACATGTAGGCTGACGTCACAATCAAAAACATAATGAATGACAGATGTAGCTCCGTCATAAACATTGAAAAGTCCGTAAATTTTACGAATTGCATGTTTTTAATGAATTTATTATTTAATAAACATTCTGTTGAAAATTTTAAACTAATTTGACTCTGGCGCAGTTGCTGCCACCCAGTCAAACTAGTTCAAAATATTCAACAGCCTTACATTAAAAATGGGATTCTGTGAATACAGTGTTCAAAGTATATAAATCGACTCCAACACATACAAGAGTAGGCGGAGGTTAGCTAGAAATGGACGGCGAATAGCTAGAACTGGATCCCTATATAGCATTCAATGGAATATAGCATAGGAGGAGGAGGAGGGCACCCTTACCCGGTATTGTATCTATCAGGTCTTTGAGTGTCTTCTGTACACGTGAAATAGTCACCGCTGCTCCAAAGGTCACTCCATTCTGCCCTTCCTCTACCGTGTTCAATTCAGGAACATGACTTGTCGATATCATTATAGGATTGCTTGTAGTGTAAAATATTTTATCCATGCCTGCGACAAATTCAAAGTTAAACAAAACAAGAACAATTGCAAATTGGTCAAATTCATGCCCCCACCCTTCCTCAACCCCACCATCGTTCAATGGACCTTTCCAATATAGCCATCCATCATATGACGTCATAATTAACTACGCGTTCATGCTTATTTATGTATGCAAGTATGTACTGCGCCGATGGCATTCATTCAGCCACATAAAGTATATTATTAAAATTAAATATAGGCTAGTCAAAATTTCCTTAGCTGGGTTACTGTGACCGTGACATTTGACCCGTAAATTAATGTCGTTCTTCGAAGCGGTCAAGAGCAACACATGGGCCAGGTTTGATGAAAATCCCTTCAGTGGAACATTAGTTATCATCCGGAAACGTAAACCCATTTCCTTAATTTGGCAACTGTTATCCTTGCCATTTCGACTCCCCAAAATTAATATGGTTCTTTTAGCACCCAAGGGAAACAAAATTGTCAAGTTTGCTGAAGTGTTAGTACCCAGAAACGCAACACAATTTCTTTGACTCTGAACTTGCTCTTTGACATTTCGACCAAAAATTAGTTTCTTCGGACCCCCAATGGTAAGCCACCATCCTCCAGTATAGCATACATAATTTATGTCACAGAAATAAAATCCGACAAATGGACTAACAAACAAACAAACAAACAAACAAATGTATTCAAATATGGCAAGAACACCAATAGGAAGATTGTTGGAGATCTTTTCAGTCGACATTGTGCTATCAGCTGAAAATACAACGCGATTTCATTAATTGTGTCACTATAACCTTGATATTTGACCCGTAAACACGTCGACTCAAAAATCAATGTACATCTTGGTATCGTAAGAAATATTCTAACTGTGTAGCTGTCTTGAAACTTACATACTTACTTAACCTTTTGGTGTAATAATAGTCTCATATAGTTTGCTAATAGTAGGATCTGTTTCTAGCTATGCCCCGCCCATTTCTAGCTAATCTCCGCCCACTTTTTTGCGTGTGTTGGAGTCGATTTGAAATTTTGAAACATGAATTCCAACAATCCAAATTGCAAGGTAACTATACAGGTAGGGTTTTGATTATTTGAAACCAGGGCTATTGCTATATATGACAGCAACAGCAGCACCCCCTCCCCTCCCCCCCACCCACCCCCCACACACACACACATTCACACGCACACACATACGCACGCACGCACGCACGCACGCACGCACGCACGCACGCACGCACGCAGGCAGGCACGCACGCACGCACGCACGCACGCACGCACGCTCGCACGCACGCACGCACGCAAATTTGTTTCAAAATATTTAACATAAGTCACAGAATATTTATTAAATTGTAACTTCATCGGCCATAAATTCGTACCACATTCATGACAGACTTTCCGAGCTTCTTGACCGAGTTACATAATTTTGACCAGCTATCTAGTGATGTACTAATTATGACATCATATACTTGAGTGACAGATCAGCTCTCTACTGCCAGCGTGTTATTACATTATCTAACGTGTATCTTTTCCAGATATATATATATATATATATATATATATATATATATATAATCTTTCTTGAATCATGAAATGAGAATAATTAAATAGCATACCAATGTCCATTAATCTAGCCTGCGGATACTGCGTCTTTAGCTTCAGAAGATGCTCCAGGGTAACGGGTCTTAGCCAGGTGACCTTCTCACCAACAAACACAAGACCCTCTTTGTCATGTGATGACGTCATCTGTATTAATAACAAATCTTGTTATTATTGTAGCTCAAGCGAACTATTACAGATGGGATGATGTTAGATACAAAATGATATTGTTTGGCATGTGTATATGCTTGTAGGACGCGCACTGTCTTAGTATTTCATTTAGATGTGGATCCCGATGGACGCCGTTCATAATGTTGAATGCAAAACATTTAGGGAGGGAGAGGGAGAGAGAGAGAGAGAGAGAGAGAGAGAGAGAGAGAGAGAGAGAGAGAGAGAGAGAGAAGGAGGGGGAGAGGGGGAGGGGGAGGGAGGGAGGGAGGGAGGGTATAAACGAGAGAGCCTTTATAAATGATAACACAAAGAACTGTTAGCATTACATTGCTCGTAATCGTAATTGCTCGATCAATTGCAAAGCCAGGAATAATGCAGACACCGTACAGAAATTCGAAGTCTTGCGAAATGACTGTGTATGTCTTTGACGAAGTTACAATTTAATAAACATTCCAGCACGTAAGTACGCTTAAAAGGGTGGGAGGAGCTTAGGTAGAAATGGGCGGGGCAACGTTAGAAATGGATCCATAGATTGGTCATTAATGAGTATTAGTACCGTTCTTAGAATCCTAATGAACCTTTCCTGTTTACTCATCTATCATATGACGTCATAATCAACTACGTGACATGTAGCATGACGTCACGATCGATGACATGAATGACGTAGATAAGTACGTTGCGAACGCCTAATTGGTGACGGGCTAAGCGTTGTTGTACGAATTGTATGTCTTTACTATTTAATAAAAATGATGTTGACTATTTCGAAACTAATTTGACTGCAGGCTGTTGCCGCCATAAGCTCAGGTATCGATCGAGCGAGGTGTGGGTGGAGCTTAGCTAGAGATGGGCGGGACATAGCTAAAACTGGAACGGTCCATTAAGATTCTAGGATGGGTACTAATACTAATAATGTATTCAATTGCACCTTTGTTTAATATCAGCAATGTGTTGTTTATAGTTGCAACCAGAGGATCAACTCTAATTAACCACTTTATAGATCAAGTGTTGTGAGTCCTACGGGCCCATAGGATGCGAAGAGTCTCTTCCTATCTAAAATCTCCAGTAAACTATCAAAAGTGGAAATAAACACTATATCGCACGCACCCAAGCAAACAATCATGCGCGCGCGCCACACACACACACACACACACACACACACACACACACACACACACACACACACACACACACACACACACACACACACACACACACACACACACACACACGTAGGAACACACGCACGCATGCACGCGCTCCATGGACGTGCTTACGCACGCACGCACGCACACACGCCGATTTGACCGACAGACAGACAGATCGGTAGAGAAAAGATAATGATGATTAAATGTTCCATATTGATTCCCAGATAGGGCGGTACTGCTACCTGTAATTCTGGTGGGAATATTGGCTCCTGGGTTGGATCAAAGGGAATAAAATCTGAAGATTCGAACAATTCCGTTGATACCTGGAAATTAACAAACAAATGCAATTATATATTATTGGCGGTGTAGGATAAGTATAATGATGGCCGTACGTCATAGGTCAAATACTAACGCAGCCCGGGTCTGTAATGGTGAAATCGTTAATATATGAAATGTATTTGTGGAGAAAATATGGCAGTTCTTTAACTCCCCCCCCCCTCCGCCCTACCCACCAACCCCCATCCCACCACCCCCGTTTCAACTTAAACCTTTAATCGCCAAACTGTTCAAAAACGGTCTCCGTGCAGTGATCGTGAGGCCATGCTTGGCCATTTGCATGCCGAGAGAAGAAGTTTTTACAATTTACCTCTGGATTGACTGGCTATTTTAATTTCCCTGAAAGAACTTGATTATTAAAACTGTTAATTGATTTATGCTTCCATTTGAGCGCTTTGAGGAGCTGTTGACACAAGAAGGGCTAAGAATGGTAAACATTCGATAACTCGTATTAAGGAACTACCAATGATTAGCCACAAAGATCCACACTCTAAGAGTTTGAAATCTAAAATAAATTATTTTCCTTGGTACATAGCTTAGTGAAAATATAACTATATGTTGAGGGGACCGATAGATAGAATGATAAACTGACAACCGATTACCGCTTTGTATTGGCGATCTTGTGATTCGGCCGCTCCCTTATTACGACAGCACTTCTCTCCCATCGAGCAGTATTCCTGAAAGCATACACACTCGTAAATAAGAAAACATCTCCCAAACCGGTAGATAGATATGCAGGGAGGCATACGTTTGCAGATAAATGTACAGGTAGGCTGGGACACAGAAAAGGTTGAGCTGGCGGGCGGGCGGCCGGACAGGTGAATGGGTAGGTACGTTGCTAGATATTTTGAAAATAATTTGGCAGGTACATTCCAGACAAATTAACTTCAAAATGATCAAAAGAATATATTCTTGGAATTGTAAATGATTTTAATATTTAGCCTTTCGTGCAAAAACAGATAAACCTGTCCTTTGTGGTCCACAGTGATGTTCTTCAAAACGGTCATACATGATCAAAGGTTGACAAATATAAAAATTATAATTTTTTTAAGACGCTATTGATTTGCTTGGCCTATGTCGAATTTCTAGGTCCCATTCACGTCATATCTACCCTACTCTTTTACTCCCATAGTCAAGCTATTCCTTGGTGGAGAGTCAAGGAGTCATGAAGATTGACAGTTTTCCTACGATTGTGATATAAGCCACTGAGGCGCGAACCAGATTCACGGGCTAACTAGTCCTGAGCACTGACAACTACATCAAGTGACCTCCTGTCACATAGTTCTTACATTATACGGCATATACTATATGCTTAATATGAGTGTATACACTTCAATGGAGAAAGGAGACTAATACAGTCTTGATAAAATAAACAAGAGCTCCGCAAAGGTAACGTTCGGAAACCAATTTTCAAGATGGCCATCAGTGGCTGGCGACCATCTAGGATTTAGGATCATCGTCAATTTTGATAATTTTTTTCCCCCATACCTAGTCGAACCACCCTATTAAGTGATCCGATAAACGCTAACACAGTTATCATCCCGAAACCAATTCTCAAGATCGCCGATGATGTTTGGCGGCCATCTTGGATTTCGGATCATCGTCAATTTCGATGGGTTTCTTCCCCATACTTAGTCCAACCATCTTCTCAAGTTTCAATGTGATCCGATGAACCGTAACAGAGTTATCAGCCGGAACCGAATTTTCAAAATGTCCGCCAGTGGGTGGTGGCCATCTTGGATTTCGGATCATCACCCCTTTCGATAGGTTTCTTCCTCAGATGTAAACCAATCATCCTATGAAGTTTCAAAGCGATCCGATAAACGATAGCGAAGTTATGATGCAGGAACTAATTTTCAAGATGACCGCCGGTGGCTGGCGGCCATCTTGGATTTCAGACCACCGTCGATTTCGATTGGTTGCTTCCTCGGATATAGTCCAATCATCCTATGGAGTTTCAAAGTGATCCAATAATCGATAGCGGATCTATTGTGCGGAAACCACTCTGCCCACCCGCCCGTAAACGCCATCACATGATAACCCGCCAATTTTTTGGCGGGGTATAAAAAGATTAGAGGTGGTACATTTTGTAGATTACAAAGATCCGGATGAAGTACAGTTATGTACCAAAGCGCGTCAAAATAAATAAATTTAATCTACAAACGGTACCACCTCTAATCAGTTTATCTCTTGTGTTTCACAATCCACAGTATACCAACGTTGCATCAGAAATAATTATTAATCAGAATTCGCACCTTTGTGAATGTTTTATATCCAGCTATTATTGGTCTATATCCGGTACACCGACATAAGTTACCTGTGAAAAAAGAGTAAATGTGATTGTCAGTGGCATATATGCATCAGTTGCGCTACCTCGCATATCGCAAGTGTGTTAATGCGGAGCCAATCGTGACAAAGGTACACCCTGATGACGCAAGTTATTGGCCCAGTGTGTGCATGTGAATAAGTGTACGTGCGTGCGTGTACATGTGCGATGTTTATCCTGTTATAGCTTTTTGTACCATCAAACTCCTGTTCCAGTTGTAGAGCAGACGGAAGAGGATTGTTCCTCAGTAACGTGTACATGGTCATCACCATTCCTGGAGTGCAGAATCCACACTGAGAGCCATGAGACTTGGCAAGACGCTCCTGAATTAGAAAAGATGTCCCAAGCAGTCAGCTATAGGTAGGTTTGAATGTATTTATGGCATTATTGCTACAACTGATAGCGTTGTCAAACACGCGAATTACCGCAGGTAAATATGTGGACATCATCTAGTATGTGCTAAATCGGTATCGGAAAGCAAAGCATCGCACACACTCACGCACCACATAAACAGACACGCACGCCAAAACACAGGCACGCACGCACACACATGCGCAAGCACGCACACACGTACACGAGCACGTACGAAGCAAACGCGCACATATGCGTGCGCGAACACTCACACACGCACACATACGCCTACACATGCGACTTAGAAATGTGTGTATAAGTGTCACCTTCATCTCTCCGTTACCTGGACAGGATGAAGTCCTTTACCGGTACTGCCGATTCCCTCCACAGTGGTGACAGCGAGACCATGCATGGAGCACACAGGTGCAATACACGCATTCACTGTGAAATGTCTGAAAATCATGAGGATAGGAGTTATGTTCCTTATGTGGAGGGCCTATGGATTGTAACATATAGATGTGCTAAACGTATCAACTTCCAATGTTCAATAGAGATATCCGATCTGTCACTCAATTATCTGACGTCAAAATCAAAATATGCCACTTGTTTTCTGACGTCACAATCAAAACAACTTAGGTCCGCTACGAACCCGAAAGGTCCGTCTGGAAAGTGTACGAAATGTATGTCTTTTGGCGAATTTATAATTTAATAAGCAGCCTATTGATTATTTCGAAACTAATTTGGCTAGTGGTTGTTGCTGCAATAAGCAGCAACAGTCCCAAGTGAAATTAATTTCAAAATATTCACCAACTTACTTTGAGTGTATAAATTTAGAAAAGATGTCCCAAGCAGTCAGCTATAGGTAGGTTTGAATGTATTTATAGGTATAGCCTTGAAATTAAGATTCTAGAAATTCAGGTTTCGTGGTTCTTAATCTAATCCAACGCTTGTAAAAGTGTGGAAAGAGTTTAGCTAGAAGTGAACTCTGTAATATATATATATCCCGTTCGAGTGAAACGACTTAATTACGTAATCGTAATCCATGCCTTTTGTACAATTTAAAGACCTCTGTTTCAACACTAGAGATGCCAATCCGTATTACAGTCACTGTGGGTTCATCACCTCAACTGATGGATCATGTTACATCTACCATGACATTTTGCATATAATTTTACACTAGGCTTGCATACATGCATATCTATTATTAAAGCCTGTTCGCTCATATCATCCAAAAATGCCTTTTGCAGTGGTCTTTAGAATTGTCAATTTGCAGACCAAGAGAAGACGATTTCTTGTTAATTTAGCATTGGAATGACTGGCTCGATAAGCGAGCCAGTCATTCCAGTGTTACGGTAAATTAAAAAATAGGACGCATTTTCGCTGAGAAAATTGATATTTTCTTGAACAAATTTAAGGCTTAAAAGTTTACCACCAAATCGCGCAGTCAAAATTCCACTTAAAGGTGCATATTCACACCCGAATGCTTGAAAATAAAATTGTTAGAATTGTATACTTTTAGAGGCTTACATTGTGTGCCTAGATGTAATGAAACGAAATTAATCTTATCACATGATGATTTCATTTCATATTAATTAATATAATTTTCTAAGTTGTGAAATTGAAATAGAGGCACGAGTCCCTAATTAAAATTCACGATTTAAAAAATTATATTAATTTATACGTAATGAAATCAGCATATGCTAAGATTTATTTCGTTTCATTCCATCTAGACCGGCACTTTAAACCTCTAAAAGTATACAATTTAAGTCAATTTATTTTCAGTCATTTTGCTGTGAACATGCACCTTTAATGGACCTTTTCATTTTTAGCTACGCCCCGCCCATCACTAGCTAAGCTCCACCCACACCTCGCCGTGTTTGGATTGATTGATCCCCGAATGCCCTAGCTATCGATTTCCTGAAAACTATACAGGGAAGCTGTTGAATATTGTGTAACTAATTAGACTGGGTATTGTTGCTGCCATAGGCAGCAACAGCGCCCAGTCAAATTAGTTTCAAAATATTCAACAGAATATTTATTAAATAGTAAAAGCAAACAATTTGTACAACAGCGCATAGACCGTCATCAAATATGCGTTCGTGACGTACTTATCGACGTCATTCATGACGTCATTCATTATGATGTCATTGTACACACCACGCAGTTCATTATGACGTTATATGATGGGTGGGTAGCCTACTCTGGAAAGGTGAATTCAATTAAGCATCCAAATTTTCCAAGAAAGTTTACATTTTTGATCAGCGAACGTCTATTTGCAGGCCCAAAAGAAGACTAAATTTTGTAAATTTACCACTGAGATGTACAAAAATAGCTTGCTGTTGTCCTGAAAGAGGATAGTTTGTCCATCAAAGTGTAATGGAGGATTCCAGTTTGTCTATCAATCATATGACGTCATATTCAGTAACGTGACGTGTAAGATGACGTCATAATCAATTACGTCATGAATGGCTCGATTTAGTCCGTCTTAAACGCTTAAGGTTGTACGAATTGTATGGCTTTACTATTTAATAAACATGCTGTTGAATATTTTGAAACTAATTTGACTGAGCGCTGTTGCTACCTAGAAGCCAGTCAAATTAGTTTCAAAATATTCAGCAGCTTACGTGTATAGTTTGCTTGAAACTGAGATTCAGAGGGTGCAGGGATCGATCTCTTCCATCACGGGCAAAGTGTGGATGGAGCTTAGCGAGAGATAGGCGGGGCATAGCTAAAACTGGATTCATCCATTGTCACAAACAGTCTTTGCTTAGCCTGTGTCCATTTGCATGGCAAGAGATTATTTTTTTAATTTTTACTGCTGGAATGACTGGCTCGTTTACCGAAAGTGATCTCTTGTCGTGCAAATGGGCATCCTCAAGACCACTGCAGAGGACGCGGTTGGCCGACTTAACCGCCAAACCGATAAGTCGACACAAGACGGGTTAATCTAACACACGGGAATGTTTAATATTAACTACCTGATGTTGCCGGTTTCTCGGTTGAGATTGGACACCATAACTGTACAGGCCCCACACCCGCCTTCTCCACACACAAACTTGGCTCCACGAAGACATACTGAGACTATGAGTTAGGAAATAGACAATTCACTAGAAATTATTTATTACATTTGTCCTGCTTCTCTGTTTCTTGTTTCATGTTGGAATGGGTTCAATGTTGTTGCTGGCTACCCGTGTCGCTACAGGTAAGGTATAATGCGAACGTTGAGTGGGTTTTTTCTTCTTCTTCCTCATCCTTCTTATGGTTATAAAGACATTTCTTTTCAATAACCCCGGATCTAATTGAGGGATGGTCTTCAATCATGGATGGAAGCCTGCTCTAAGTGCCCCAAAGAGATACCCCAATTCTGCCGTCAAACGCTAAAACGCAGCAACAACAGCTTTCAGCAACATTGTTTCAAAAATAAACATTTTGACCTCACGGGGGTCCGATTGAAAAATATATCAGCGACACGAATTTGGAGACATTTATCCTTGTTGATTATGGAATGGATTTGATGCGCTAATAGTATAGTATATTGTAGTGTAGTGTGGTGTAGTATAGGTCAGGGTGTATAGCCTGCTGCCATTTGCGCGCTCAGCCAACTTACCAAGTTTACGCTCTGGTCATTGGGCCTTTTTCATTCCTGTGAAATCTCAACTCCCTTTCAGAGCATACAGCCCCACTGCTGTTTATAGGCGAGCGGCCAATGTCTTTCACATTCCGTATTGCCGACACGGGTATATGCAAATCACTATTTAATTGCATTACTCAGATTGGCTAACGGGAGGGAGTTTTGATTACCTAGGTACTTATATTATGTTGAAATAATAGTAATAATAATAATAATAATAACAATAATAATAATAATAATAATAATAATAATAATAATAATAATAATAATAATAATAATAATAATAACGACGACGACGACGACGACGACGAGGATAATAATAATAATAATAATAATAATAATAATAATAATAATAATAATAATAATAATAATAATAATTACCAACATTCCATGTAATCGCCATTGACCGTGTAAATGTATGTATTAATGGACCCCCATATGCCACATTGTGGCCGTGGTGAAAATAAATTGAATTGAATTGAATTGACACCGCCATCACAGGTACCTATTTTACGGGCAGCTGTACTAGAACAAAGCAGAGTGAAGTGCCTGCTCGGGGACACAACCCTGACGCGAAATTTAAGTTACTAACTACTCAGCAACCGCGCCTCATTAAACATTTTTGAGAGTGGATCAAATATTATTACCAATAGGTATGATGAACTGAAACACTAAAATGCTCTCGTCAGTCATAAAATGTAGTGTTCGGTCCGAATATTCGAATCATTCATATAGAGCAATATGATTGAATATTCGCATAGCATACGAATATTCGAATATCTAAGGAAAATGACAAACTTAAAGGCCAACATCCTGTAGTGGTGGGAACATGACAAAACACCTCTGAGGTAGACAAAACAATGCATTTTCATAACATTAGCGCATGCGTTGTTCGCGTGGTCTGTGTTTGTATCCGCTTTGGTTTTTTAACCGGTCTGCGCTTTGGTATGCCGACAGCCGAGGCTTAGCGGTGGCGCGATATTTGAATTTGATACAACCACTCCCCCTCCCGTTTCGGAGCGTGGACGGTACGTAATCTATAGGTCACTGTATTATAATTAGCTGCTTCACATCACAGTTAAGTTAAGAATACGAGAGGAAGTATTGAACAAAATGCCTCCGAAAAAGATATCGTTAATTTGGGACCATTTCAATCTGGACAAGAAAAACAAAACGGCCGTTTGTAAGGTTGACGCTACACACCAGCTGGCATATTCAGGACCTACAACCAACCCGTGGAACCACTTGAAATTCAAGCATGGATTCCAGAAGGATGAAGGATGCAATGACACAAATATCACTAGCTATGTTCAGCCGAAGTCATCGTCA